>CAKNXH010037529.1:0-15336 GCA_932178445.1 Andricus quercusramuli | reverse complement strand
GCAGCTTGCTCCGCGGCTTTGTAAAGGAACGCCCCTTCGCCAATCATCTCGTGGTTTCTGACCATCTTTAGGAGAGGATCTCTGCCATTCGCAACGATGTAAGCTGTACTCAAAACAATTCGGTTATGAAGACACTGGAGATTCAGAAGTCCGCGTCCGCCTTGCTGGCGTGAAATGTATAATCGCGGAACTGACGAATTGATATGCAAGCTTTTATGCATATGCATGATCTTACGCGTGGTGACATCAAGGGCCTTAAGCTCGTTCTTCGTCCATTGAACCACCCCAAACGAGTAGAGTAGAACCGGGACGGCAAGCATGTTAGTCGCAGATACCTTGTTCAACGCCGACAGATTGGAAGACCAAATCTGTCGAAGAAGATGCTTGTATCTGCTTCGGAGAGACTCCTTCACTGATGTTACGTCCTGAATGCGGCTTTGAGGCACGCCCAGGTATGTATAGGTCTCTCCAGTGTTAAGATGTCTAATAACACTTATATCCACAAGCTCAGGGTCCTTGGGAACGCCAGTAATCTTTCCTTTCTTCAAATGAATTTTGGCACACTTGTCCAAACCAAAGTCCATCCCAATCTCTCCTGTGTAGTTCTTGACGATATTTAAAGCAGTTTGAAGTCTGCTTTTACCAGCGGCATAGATCTTCAGGTCATCCATATACAATACATGAGTGACCTTATGCTCACGCTGATTAGTGTCGCCACAGAGGTATCCAGGAGAATTTCGTAGTGCAAGAGATAGAGGCAAAAGTGTGATGCAAAAAAGCAAAGGGCTCATACTATCCCCTTGAAAGACGCCCCTCTGGAAGGTGACGTTGTTCGTCGTCAGACGATAATTCCTAGATGAGATGGTAAATCTAGTTTTCCAAAGAGGCATCAATCTCTCTATGCATCTCACTATGTGTGGATGTACCTTCAAGCTTTCCAACAGACAGATGATAAGTCTATGAGAGGTTGAATCAAAAGCTTTCCGGTAGTCAATCCAGGCCATTGACAGGACGCGCTGATGGACTGTAGCGTCTTTACAGACACACCTGTCAATCAGCAGGTTCTCTCGACAGCCTGCTACACCTTTTTTCGAGCCACGTTGTTCGTACATCTCTCGCCATACAGGCTCAATTCGTCGAACAATCCTGTTGTTTAGGATAGCTGTAAAAATCTTATACAGTGTGTTCAAACAAGTTATTGGCCTGTAATTCTCTGGTTTGGACAAGTCGCCTTTTTTCGGTAGGAGTATAGTGCGTCCTAACACTAGCCACTGCGGAATGGGCATCTCCGACTTTAAATATGAGGTGAATATGCGGGCCAAATGTTGGTGTGTAGAAGTAAACTTCTTCCACCAAAAGTTCTTGATACAATCTGGTCCAGCACCGGAAAAGTTCTTCGTGCCTCTAAGTGCTTTTTTCACCTCTTCGGCAGTGACTGATGGGCACTCCTCCTCAGATTTTATGAGGCTGTCGCAAAACTCCTTGAAGCGGATGATATTGTCAGTATCTTCCTTCAACTCTAGTGTTTTCGGGATCTTGTACACCTCTCTCCAAAAAGTCTCTACCTCCTTGGGCTTGGGAGGATTTTTTACAAAAACAGGGGGATCACTGAAGAGGCGCGATGGGTCAGCGAGAAACTGTTGATTCTCTCTGATCCATCTCTCCCTCTTCTGTATCCTCCTCCTTGCGTCAGATAACAGCCTTATTTTGTCAACAATATGTTGCTTGATTGTCAGCAGCTTTGACTTGTTTAGTGTGTGATTCAAGGTCCTTAGTTCTTGGGCGAACTTTCGAACCCTTTCCGTGAACGGTCTACCAGATGTTATGTAGTCAATCACACATTGAACACGGGACGCATTCTGTCTTGCCCATCCAATTTTCTTGTTCAGTTGATGCAAGCGTCTTCTTGTCTTTTGATCCATCGTCGGTTTGAGCCTTCGATTTGAATCAGCCAAAGCTCTCGCAGCACCATAAACTGAGCAATTGATGGTCCAGAGGTCGGACTCTTGCGAGATATCTCCACAAAGGGAGGCATCCATTTCAGCCAGATCTTGGGGCTTAAGAGGAACTTGCATGTTGATGTTCCTCCTTGTACTGAAATTGCCATCATCTTCAAGAAGGTGCCTACTTTCTGCGGTTGGTCTTAATGTCGTTTCATCTTCGTCTGCAGCTTGTTCAAGCAGCGGTTGAGGAAGCGCTCCGCGTACATATCCATTTTTGCGGAGGTAGTCGGCTTGATTTCGCAAAGACTGATGCGAAACGTGTTGAAGCTCTGGGTGTTTCTGGCACCACAGAGTATGCATACGCGCCATAAAGCCATCACGAACAGGGATAATACTGGCATCGTAGCAGTCTAACACATCATTCTTAAGTTGATCCGTCCACTCAATGTGGGCGTTTCGCCGGTTCGTCGTTGTGTTTCCATCTAAATTATTTTCAGCACCCCGAACTCTAGGATGATCGGCATTGTTTGCCGATCCATTGTCGGGTGCTCTGCGCGTTCGATCGTTTTGAACCGCATCTACAACATTTTGGTGGTTTTTTGGTTTCATTGTTGTTCCCACGAGCAGCTAGGGAAAGGGTTCGTCCATCCTTGTAGAGCCCCGCGTGCAAGGATAAGGCTATTACTCTGAGACATCGCCCGATATCCCAGGGTCACCGTTAAAGACACCTCACCCAGGTGCCATGCAGCTTTCGGCACGGTTCGCACACCTTCGCTTAGGGGTTATTCCTTCGGGACCATCCCTGAACAATTGTCCGCGACTGCTTATTAATTATTGTACCCATATTCAGCAGAAACCCTTGGTACGGGGACCCTCTATCCGCAACCCGAGGACGCGTTCGGTGGCTTTGTCATAAGCCCTTCGGTTCTATTCCAAGGGAATCGAAATATATATATATATATATATATATATATATATATATATATACATTTATTGATAAGTGCCTATGATTCTATATATATTTATGCAAATGATTTATCTGTGCCAATGACCTGATCTATTTGCGAAATGATTTTGAAGTGCCTATCATATGATATTTGAGGTGATATGAATTTCAAATTGTACCATTCACTAGCACATGTGAATATTGCAGCAGGTATCCGCGTATTCAAATTAAGGGGTTGAACGAATTACTCAAGGGAAAACATACATGGAAATTAAAATAGCAATTTCTCTTGACGGTAATAAAAATCAAAATAGATTCTAATTTAAAAAGAATGAAACTAGAGCGGATTGAAAGATAAAACAAAAAATTTCAAAAAATTAGCATTTTTTGGGGGGAAAATAGAAATTTAGCTTCTGAAAAATAAAATAAAAATCACAAAAATTACCAAAGGATAGAGTAAACCTGCAAATTGGAATAGCATACATTTTTATTTTCGCTGAATATTACAATCGCACGATTTGGCGAAACTTTCCAGCGCGGTAACGAGTCCTCACACGGAACACGTACCCTCGCGAGTCATACGCAAGGTCACGCGTCATATCTCCAAAAAAAGTGTCCTTTGACGAAAATAAACTTATTTTTAAACTCTCTAACCATCAAATGACTAACTAAAATTTCAATTGAAATTTCTCGAACGAAATTGAAATTTTAAATTAGAAACATACATCGAAGGAAAATATAAGGTGTCCTTTCCGTACAGATCCTAACTCAATTTTAAAATAAATGAAATTGAGATCGGGAAAAATTAAAATCACAATGCCGAAACCTACATTCATGGCAAACGATCATAATAACCTAGATTTGGAAGGTGCCACTGCACTTCAAATCCAAAATATTAATTCGGATAAGGTCACAAGGAGACCAATAATCGAAATTATGGTCCCAACTCCAGCCAAAAACACAGGCGCTATCCCTAAAATAATAAATAGATCGATAGGTCGCGGTCGGGGTTTTGCGAGGAAAAACATGGAAACCCCAATGAATAAAAATAGGTCAAAAAAAGATAGATTGACTCGGACAACATATACTGAACCAACTCAAAATAACCGTCACTTACTCCAGGACCTAACTCAAGCCCTAAACAGAAGCTCTATCCCAATTAACAATACATATTAGTGGGATCATGAAAACTTACCCACCCTAGGCGCGTCTGTAAAAAGGAATAACATAAGAAAGGGAACAAACGGAACCGTTCACATAGAAAATAGAAATAGGTTAGAAAATCACCCACAAACCAACAACGAAATTTTTGATTGCGATTGCTTTTTGGAAAACAACACACAGTTAATTTCAGAAACAGATGAACTTTTAGAAAGTGTTGAGTTCAATCAATTTATGAACCAACAAAAGGAAAGATTTTTTAGAGAAAAGGAAGAAAGGGCAAATGATTTAAAACTTAGATTAAACCCGTCAGCTCATAATTCTTTTGAAAACGAAAGAGAAAAGATGGAACCTAGTTACAGGCGAAATAAAAGCGCATCCCTTAATAGACAGTCAGTACAATTCAATTTACAAGATGATTTAGAAGAACCCCGTCAACTTTCCCAAAACAATACCGAAAACCGTAGTAGAACGAAAATCAATAATAGGTCAAACAGACATTCTAGAATCTACACAAATAATACAGATACGGATATCGAACCTGAAAATAATGCAAATAAGCAAACAGTTTCAGCGACATTTTTCTCTTTTGGCATGATATGAACGCGATTTCAAATCATGAGTTACTGACCGACTAAATTTAAGAATGACAAAGAGGACAGTCCCGCGCATTTTCTAAACGAATTAAAAAGATTCAAAAGGGGATATAAAATAAACGACCGCGATATTTTAGAAAATTTGGTATTGTTGAGCTTAACGAAAGCCAACAATCCCAAATAGACAAACTTTTAGAAAATAAAATAATAATACATCAAGGAAAAGAACGTAGGGCGAATCATTTAACGAAACACAAAATTGACGTTCAGGGCCACGATCCCATTAAACAGCAATATTATCAAGTAAGCTCAAAAATTAAGAAAATAATTTATCAGACAGTCGATAAATTATTAGAACAAGACATAATCGAACCGTCTTGCTCTGATTGGTCAAACCCTATAGCGATGATCAAAAAACCGGGTAAAGATTATAGATTCTGTTGAGATTCCAGAAAGGTTGATAACATGACTAAAAAAGGCCTTTACCCGATCTCACTTATGACAGAAATACTGGACACTTTAGGACCGGCAAAATTTATCTCCAAAATTGATTTGAAATTAGCTTATTTACAAATTCCATTAGAAGAAAATTCAAAACCCAATTACAGCATTCACAGTCCCTGGAAAGGGCATGTATCAATGTGAAAGGATGATATTTAGGTTAACCAATGCTCCAGCCACTTATCAGACTGATGGACAAAAGATTTCCAGATTTAAAGCCAAACGTTTTTTGTTATCTAGATGATATCGTAATAGAAACACAAAATTTCGACGATCATTTGAAATATTTCAATATCGTATAAGACAAAATAAACGAAGCAAATTTAACGATCAGTCCGGACAAATGTGAATCCGGCAGCTCAGAAATCAAATACTTAGGTTTTAAAGTTAACGACAAAGGTCTCCAAATAGAGGACGAAAAAATTCAGACAATCCTAGAATTCTCTAAACCTAAAAATATTGAACAATTACAGCGCATAATAGGGATGGCAAGTTGGTACAGAAAATCCATTCCACACTTTGCTGAAACAATGGAACCAATGAACAGTTTAATGAAAAAAGATAAACCTAGGGGATTATTCTAAAGGTTGTTGAATATTATTGTTGGACTGAGAAATGGAAATGGGAAGAAGTCAAGGAAAAGTCAGAGAAAAGGATGAAGGCGTTGAAACAAAGTAGAAAAGCAGAAAAAGCCTAACAGAAAGGTAGAAGAATTGGAAAGTAGAATGGTAAAAATGAAAAGCTTAAACAGGAGGTAGGTGGGTGTGAGATCGGTTTATGCGGATAAGGAAAGGCTGAGAAGTATTGAGGGAAATTGAAGAAATACTAAAAAGGACAGATTCTGAGGTAGAGATAGAAGAAATCTGAAGTGTAGGAAAGGAAGCGCGAAGTGGAAAGAAAATAGCGCTGGTGAACCTGAAGGAATGAGAACATGTAAATGAAGTGGTGACAAAGAAGAGGGCGTAATATGGAAGCTAGGAGAAAATGTAGGACGATTTGACATGGAAGAATACAAACATAGGTTGTATGGTGGAAATGTGACGAAGAAAGGAAAGAGTTAGAGTAAAGATGAGGCGAGGAAGACTAGGAGAGAAAGGAATGAGAGATAGGAAAATAAGGAAATGGGGATTAATGGAGAACATGCTCCTGAATTATAGCAGGCTTCAGAATAAAAAATAGAGAGTTTTTGAGGAATTAGGCACAATGGGATGTAGTAATAATGATGGAGACGAAGCTAGATAAAACGGGATGGGAAAGAGTAATATAAAGGTTACCACAAGGTTCCATATGGCAGGTTTAGAATGCAAAGAGGAAGAATAAAAAAGGCAGTTCAATGGGAGGAATGGCGAGAGGAATACGGAACGTATGTATAACATGGAAGGATAAGAAAGAAATGAAACAACAAAAAGAAGGATTAATAGTATAAGAGGTTAGGGTGGGAGGAAAGAAATGGAAGATAGCGGGGTGTATGTGAAGAGTGATATGCAGAAGAAATCGGAGGAGATAAAAGAACTTATGGGAGAAAATAAAAGAGACATTAGGCTTATAATAACAAGAAATTTTAATGCAAGAACAGGAGATAGAGGGGAAAGGTAAGGTGAGAAAGCAAAAAGGAATATCCAAAGATAATATGGACATGGGATGGTTTATGTTGAGCAGATGTATAGAAGGCGATAACAAAGGGAAACATGCAGGCCCAGAACGAGAAAAGGAAATGGCAATTGATGATGTGATAGTGGACAACGAGGAAAGAGAGAAGTTTAACAAACTAGAGGTGATAGCTTATATAGATGGTCAATAGATGGGGAAAAAAGTTTAACGGAAAGGAATATACTGAGTTGGTTGATCAAAAAAAGAGGAGGAATATGAAAGGTTTAAAGAAGAGACATAGAAGGCTTGCACGAGAAAAGAGGTTAGGAACGTAGTAAATAGAGATAGGGAGAAAAGGAAAAGTGTAAACCAGGATATTGTAATGATAGAATTGAAATAATATTTTATGCATTTGCTACGAGTGGCTGAAAAGAAATCTAGGAAAGGGGTAAAATATGGTGTTCCAAGAGGAAAGAGAACAGGATATAACAACGCGAGAAATAGTCAATCTATACGTGTATGTAGAAAAGAGAAAGATAATGAGGGTGATAAAAGGAAGGGAGAAAGAGAGAATGGACTAAGAGATGTGAGGCATTAAGGATAGAAGAAGTGAATGAGTTTATATATTCAAGATATAAACTGTTAAGAATCATAGCTGCCTTTGAGGCGTGATTACTCGATCCGAAAAGGAGCGAAAAACTTACTTCTAAAAACTGTTTGAAGAATGAATAAATTACGCATCAATTGACCCCTGATATAGTTTTTTTTTTTTACCTTTCGTAGAGAATATACCACCTGAGAAGTTCTAAAAACAAATGCAAGACTGAAACTCGACGCAGACACGCTTGGACATTCATTGTCATATCTTGGGAACCCGTAAATATATACATGTATATATAAATCGCCAAATTCAGCTATTCGGAACTTCATCCCACGATTTGACGGATTTAAGTAATACTTAGAAAGTACAGTTTTCTCGGTGAAACTCAGGTTTTGGTACTTACGCCCGTTTGCAAAGTGACCCTTCAATTCAACTATTTCATTCCTAAAAAAAAAATAAGTTGAAAATACAATTACGTGGTTAAAAATTCAACTACTATCATTTTTCCTAAAAAAATATTCACGTGAGGTAATTGAACGAAACAATTTTTCATTTGTTTCCGAAAAGGAATATATGGGGTATTAACAAAAGATTGACGCTCTGGAAACTATGATATAGTGACTTTTTATTGGTATTCCGTAATATTGCAAGTTACTTGTAACATTGTAAGACGACTTCGGATCACAAGAAGTTATATATTTTTATTGTACATTTCTTGGAATTGAATTAATGATGTTGAGGATTCTGCCTTATACACTCTACTATAAAATAATAGCAGATTCTGCGTTTAGAGCCTACTGGACATTCCTGGACTTCAAGTTCGGTCAATGGTGAAACCATGCCGCTTTCTATGTTAATTTTTGCCCGCACTGTTTGGTGATTGTGAGAGTTGTATGCATATATTCCAGCAAAATAAGCACTACTTTCCAGTATTGCAAAGATGTCACCATTAAATGATGATAATACAATTTGTTCTTGGTTTGACAAGAGCGCAAAGACATTCCTTTTCATGTATACTTTAATTCGTTTATTTGTAGGAAAAGTGTATTTTCGAAGCTCGAATACACGGTTCGGATTATCACGTAGAGTAATCCGAATAAACTCAAGTTGGTCAAGACCCCATTCACGTCCGTCATGAGAAACGATAAGCGTGGTTGGTAGAGCTATATGCCTGACTGGAGGAGATTTGGACCTTGGAGGAGGAGACCTGGACCTGGTACGAAGAATAGGCTCGGCAGGAGAAATATTACTAGCTGGAGGATGTTGCATGTCAGAAGAAGGAGGTGAGCCGCTACCACAAACACCGGGAATAGGGGCACCATTAGGTAAACAGTCAAACTGTGAACTTAACGCTGAAAGAAGAAACAACGTGATAAATATTTTTAAAGTGTCTTGGTATATTATGAATGCCTAGTGGCTCAAAATTTTGGAGAAAAATCGGTTTCTGCTAAATTTTTCTGAATTCCACAATTAATTTCCAGTTTATGTGCAAGAATAATCAGGATGATACGATAAAATCCGTAATTATGGCATCCCGACAGAGATTGAATTCGAATCTGTTTTGGCCAAGTTTGTTAATGCAGGCGGTCGTCTTTTTACTACTGAACCTGAATTCAAACCGTATGTGTCTGTAATTGATCTTTTCATGTTTTAATATACATATGAATTATATAATTAATGCAATTAAAAATCTTTAATGATGTGGGATTACGCAATTTAGTACACCGATATGGAATTATTTCTGATGCGTAGAAAGTTCTGTGTTTGAAGGGTAGCGTGCCTATCTTTTGGCATTCTCATCAATTATAATTCAGAAAGTAATATGATTGTCCGAAATTTCGCACCTCAGTTTTTCAACGGATTTCCACGTATTGTGACACGTTTATGCCAAATATCCCACACTTACGAGTCGTCAACCGCAATATGGGATGAAAAGCCAACCCCTTGTGCTTTGATCAGTGAGTGCGAGGTGGCTGCAGAGAGCGGAATCTGCAGTGCTCCGAGCGAGTTCCGATCCGTTCTTGTTTGCTGGGACCAGTTAAACGAAGTCCCCAGTTTTTTGAAGGAAGTCAATGACAGAGCGAAGACAATAGATTAGGAGACTGCCTTGAAGGTACACATTAAAGCGTCAGAAACTTTGATTAAAAAGATAATCCATCGGTTGGACTTGGCGGAGAGAAAACGGCTTTAAAAATGCTTAACGATGAGCGTGAATTATTGAAGAGGTTGCTTAATCGTCTCGCTGATCTAACTGTAGGTCTGTATGCGACAGAAAAACTAGCATGCGAGTACGCTCATTTCAATGTCAAAGAACAAGATATCGGCATCAAGATTGGCAGAAAACCAGGCTGCTAGGACGTTCGAGAGAAAAAAAGATGATACGAAACGTGGCAATTGGACATTTTTCGCGAGAAAAAATCCAACAAAGGAAGCATCCAACCAAAAGTGGATGCTTCTCCTGAAAGGGTGAACACTGTGAAAGGCAGAATAGATCCGGAGGAAACCACTACAGAAAAGAGACGCTGCCATAAGTCCAAATGGAAGCACGTTCGAAGGCTGTCCTCATAAAACGCGCAGATGGACAGTTCTACGCAGAGGTTCTATGGGACATTAGGTTAAAATTGATACCAGGAGAAACTGAGAATCATATCAAGTCGATCCACCGCACACGGAATGGCACACGGAATGTCTTATCAGAACTGGGTAAACAAACAAATGACATGAAAGCCTTTAGAAAAGACTTCAAGATGAAATTAGGAGATATGGGTACTATGAGAAATCTGGTTCCCAGCGTCACCCTCGAATTCATGGACCTAAACTGTGTTATCGCGAAGGAAGGCATCAAAGCCATCGAAGCCAGTAGACTGATGGAAGCCTCCAGCATTAAAGTGGGATGGATCAACAGTAGGATCAGGCTTGGAACACGCCTAAGCTACGGACATCAATCTAGGTACTGCAAAAGGCCAGACTGCAGCGCCATCTGCTACAAGTTTGGCAAAGGAGGTCACGAAGCAGCTTTCTGCACAGAGACTCTTCGGTACGTGTTCTGCGCAGGAATGAAAGGAAAATCGGAGTTTCTCAAACATGTTCCAACGTCGGGTACATGCAAAGCCTTTAGGCAGGCTTTGGCCACGATTAAGATAATCGATTATCTAGATACTGCAAGAAAATCTCAATCGGAGCTGAACAGCCAACGACCACCCGACGCAATTAATCTGCGATAGGAAAGTCGACGTGCTTATCATAAGTGAGCAATATCAGGCAAAAGATAGCCCGACCTGATTCGGAGATACCCTTGGCACGGCAGGAATTTGGATACCAGATCCAAAAAAAAAGTTCCTGTAGATGCACATGAATCCAGAAACGGATTTGTGTTGTTAAGGAGCAAATGCACTACTTATACCAGCTGCTATCCAATCCCAACGAGAGTATCATCGACTTCCAAGGAAAGCTGGATCTTCTTGAGGACAGCATCCGTGAAAAAGAAGGCAACGTACTTTTGGCAGGTGACTTTATCGCAATAGCGGTTGAATGGGGGATGCCAAAACCTGACTTAAGAGGGAAGCGTATTATGAAAATGTGTGCCAGAACAGGACTGTTGTTAATCAATAAAGGATGAACTCCAATCTTTAGGTGAGCAGGGCAAAAAGGGTCTGTACTGGATATCACTCTGGCGTCATAAAGTCTGTTTACTTTGATGCGAAGCTGGGAAGACACCAAGGCTATTTCTCATGAACAGAGATGCTGCGAAGCAAGGAGACCTAGAATTCAATAGCAACCTACGTCGAAACAATTTTGCGGCAGAAGACCAAAATGAACGCGGCAGAATGATAGCCCCAGAAAGAGAGACCTAATCGCGCCTAAACAAGATGTCGAAGGCCGTCAAGCCCGCTGCGCACCGCTGCTGTAGCGCTAATGAGGAATATGCGTACATCTTGGTTAGGGCAAGAAGTTGACTGAGCCCAGAAGCAGGGGACTGAAAGGAGCCTCAGACGGAAGATTAAGGCGTTTGAAGAGGCAGCCCAACCAACCACACACAGCCAAGGTGTATGAAGGCCGACTAGCCCGTTGCACGACATTGTGGTGCTGCTAAGGACGATGCCTAACACCTTGGTTGGTACACGGAACTGACTCTGTATAGAAGAAGGGAACCAGCAGGACCCCCAGTAGGCAGGAAAATTGCACACCCTGAAGTAATGCGAAAGCGGTTCCGGGGGGAATGCCACCAAGGAGAAAAAGTGTTTCTTCTTAGTGGGTAGGGGGTGGATGAACAACATTTTCATCATCGTAAACATTGAAATCCCCACATTACCGAGAAGTGCGGTAGTGTGCGGGTTTGTTCTCTTGTGCCTGGCGTCAGATTTTTTCACCATTCCCCCCAAAAAATGCTAAATACCAAGTAAAAGAATAGCAACTGGAATGGAATGCGGGTTACTTCGAACAAATTGTAATTTGCGGAATACTAAAAAGCGCTTCTAGAATTATATATATAATATATTATTATATTCACCAATAGAATTAAGGATGAACATCCAGGTGAAGACCATAGTGTAAACGATCGCCATTTTTGCAATTAGGGTAAGAACTGATTGTAGCATTAATAAATAATTTGGCTGAAAGCGTAGCTGGTGCTCATTAGAGTGATTGTTTAGACTATGATATAATTAATTATAATCAATTAATTTTTATATCTTATCTGTGATCATTATCTATTTGGCTACAGTCGAGCTGGTCTTTCTCATATAATCATATTTATATTTCATAAACCAGTCCAAAGAAGGAATTTTTTTAAAAATAATAAGAGTTGATTAAATGCGTAGAAGCTTATTTTCTTATGAAACAAATTTTCCACCACTTTGCCTCGTCTAAGTTTGAAAACATTTTTCTCATTCCTAAGGTCATCAACAAATAATTTAAATAAGAAGAACAAAGATATTTGACATGAATTTATTTATTTATTATACAAGTGAGCTGTGCCACTTTTCACGATGTTTCTGTTTTAAGGTTTTAAGGTTTTAAGGTAACAATATTTAAACGTGAATAGCTTCAGGAATAAATACCGAGATAGCTATATTGAATTATGCCTTTCTCTTCCCCTCAAAGCCTTACATTTTTTCGAAATAAATCTGTCAGCGTAACGTTTTAGATTTGCTTTGAAAAAACCTGGAAAAGATCAGGAATTTAGAAATTAATATTTTTATCATCCCCAGTATAAGAAATTGAATGAAAAAGTTTAATATGAAATTATCGAATTAATTTCGAATATTGAATTGTAGAGTCTTGAACTGGAAATTGACAACTCATAATCTAAAGTATTGGAGAAACCAATTTTTTTTAAACTAATTTTTTTGGTTAAAGATTTATCATTTTAGTGGATGATTCATCTTTTTCGTTGAAATTTTTGTTCAGGCTAGCGTTAAGTTTCTTATCGGAAATTAATGCTTTTAACTAAAAATTGACAGCTGATAGTCTATAGTGGTTAAGAATTCAATTGTTTAGGTAAAAAATAATTTTTTGGGTTCATCTCTTTCGTGAGAAATTTTTTTCGGTGAATATTCATTTTATTCACTGACAATTTAACTGTTTCGTTTTTTGAGAATTTATCCTTTTTAGTTGAAAATACAACTACTTGCGTAAAAATTCCATCACGCACTTTTGAAGATGTATAATCAAGATGATTAATACAGCTAATTAAATAATTTCATGGAATTTTTTCTAGATAGATAAACGTTTATTTTTCAGCCTGCTGGCCTTAAAGAATTACGAAAAGAAGAATTTCTCGAAAAGTATTTTAATACTTAAAATTAATCTTCAATATTCCTAATGTGTCCCCTAATGGTCTCCATAACGCCCGTTTCATATAATCTTCCCACCTACGTATTTAATATTAGCATACCCTAATTATTTACAACTACGTGTATTTACATAAATTCTTATATCTTGCTCCTCAATTTTATTAGGAACTGAGAAACACTTCAGCCAATCCATCCTCCCCTAGAATCTTGACTACAATCTCTTTTCAGCTTCATTTATTTTTCATTATTCTTCTCCATCCTAACAATGCTCCCATGCTTTCTCCTCCGATTCCATCTTCTCTCTCTCCCCGTCCCTTCGGTAAACAGTATGGCACTTCTTCCTTTTTCATCATCTTGCAATATTTATTACATTTTCATTCCTCAATCATTCCCATATTTCTCTTAATTGTCTTTTCCTGTCCCCGCTCTCGAATTCTTAACAGCTTACTCCATTCCCCTCTCTTATATCTCAAGCACTAAAGAATTCATTTCGTTACATCTTGTAGATTCTGTCGTCTTTCTTCTCCTGTCTTCTACCTCCTTAAAACTCTTTTTCGCTGTCTCCCCTCCCATATTATCGTCTGATACTGCTACGGCCTTTCTCCCGCTTTAGAACTCAATTTAAACCCTCTGAGCTTCTTCTCTAACCATATATTCAGGCGTCCTCCAGTCTAGCCCCAGCGACCACCTTATATGCCGTTCTTGTAAATTATCATTATCTTCCATTTGCTTCCGCCCCATATCTTTGCTAATAACGGCCATACCAGCGAATCAAACAAATGCATTCTTCTTCCTCAATCTTATTTGAACCTTATTTTTGCTATTCCATATATCCAACTCGATAGCCCTGTCGCTATGTTTATTCTTTCTCTTATATGACCTCTATTATCTCCACTTGTTCGCAAGTTACACTACACTAGGAAATTACAGGGAGAATCAGCGAAAGTACTATTCAAAATCATTCCTGACTTTGAAACGTGATTACTCGTTCACAAAAGGAGCGAGATACTTTTATGGAAAACAGCTAGGAAGCAAGAATTTCTCGAATTTTTACATTGAATTCAACTTGTGGCATGACCTGATATTCGACTGAAATTCGGCGCTGACACATTTGGACATTTTGAGTCGTATCTCGAGAACTTATGAAGATTTTGATAGTCCTATCGGCTTCAATTGAAAATAACATTTTGAAGACTGATCGTTATGAATGTGAGATTTTTGCTACTACTTTTCAAAGTCATGCCATAAGTTGAAGTAATTTATCATTCTTCTACCTTTAATGCCTTTCATCTCTTAGTCCATTCTTTCTTTCTCCCCCTCCTTTTCTTGACCTTATAATCTCCATCTTTTCTACATATAAATTAAACTTTTTCCCATCTGAGTATTTCTCAAATCCTGCAATTCAGCTGGCCATCCCTTCAATAGCCGCTGTCATTAATATTACATATATCGTCCGCATATACCTTCACTATTTCTTCAGTTGTTATGTCTATTTACTATGTTCCTCTTGTTCCTTTTTCTCCTATATTCTTCTTCACAAATTTTCTCTTTTCTTTATTTTCTCAATTCCTTTCTCACTTTCTTCTTTTCTTTACATTCCTCATCCCACGCAGTTCTATCCCCCCTTCACTAAATTCTTTTTTGATTGTGCACTCTAATCATCTTTTTATTTCTCCTATTATTATTTCCATGTCCTCGTTTACATTTCTCTCTTCTATTTCGATATCCTTGACCTTTTCTTTGAATTGTCTTTCTTCCTTCTGCCGACCAAACCTCGCTTCCTGCTCTGTTCACCTTTGCTATCCTTTTCGCTACACTGTTGATTCTTTTTTTCGTTTAAATGTGAGTATTTTGAAAAGTGATTTGAATCTATATAATCCCCCTCCTCTAGTTTCTTAAACTGGTATCTTTTCTCGTCGTCCACTATGACATGATAATAAATAAAGGTTCCTTTGTCTCTTCATGAGCGTGTATATTTCCTCTCATTATCGCACTCTACATTTTCGCCTAAGATAAGAGATTACATGTTCTCCAAAATCTTTGACCATTTCTTTACCTCCCATTCAGTATTTTATGTTTGGATTTCCTTTTTCGTTCCCTTGCCCAATACCCGTCTCCCCTATCTCCTGTTCTCTCATTAATATCTCCTGTTATTATGTAGTATCTATGGATAGTACAGTAGCGTCGAGCGCGAACGAGAGAC
>CAKNXH010037517.1:0-26682 GCA_932178445.1 Andricus quercusramuli | reverse complement strand
TTTTCCGAATTTTTTTCAAAAATACAGAGCTGTTTGGAGGCGCCTTGGTAAAGTGAACGGATAGTAGAGCTGAACTGCGCAGCCAGAATCTCGTCTGTGCGTCATTTCCGTAATTTTTCGTGCATGTCTTCCGTGTTCCGTGCCATAAATCGTTTCAAAGAATGTAATTCTACGTCTAATTTTCGGCAACGATGCGTGCAAGCTGTATGTTCCATTTCGCCAGAACCAGCTGACGAGAACAAAGGGTCGAACGAAAAAACGACAAGTGAATTCATGCACCAGTACATTTAGCCACGGCTTCAGGGGTTGCATGCGTGCTGCGACGCACGCGACAAAATGCGCAGGCACGCGATATCGCGTTTGGAGCGTTCCGTTTGTCTCGGTTTTGTCCCGCCTCTCCCGTAGTCTTGTTTATAAGTCAAGAGCACGCTAACCCGCCATTATTCTGTGTGTAATATGCACTCGACGTAGCGTGAACCGACAGATCGTCACAGGATTTTTCTACGAATCTACGTCAAGAAAGGCAGGGACAATAAATCCACAGACAACAACTACCGGTTGAAAGACCGCGTTATACAAAATAGGTGCAAAATCCAGATTAGATGCTTTTTGACGCCACCAGAGAATTGCCTACTCACTGAGGAGGATGAAGTTTCGAGTATGCCAAACATAAAGGGGATGTTCGCCTTGCAAACAAAGACTCTGATCAAGATCAACCGGATGTTGGATCCAGTCACGAAAAAGCGGATGGGAACCTCGAGAGCAAGGTTTTCGCGTCCGTGGGAGGGCGAAGACACGAACCTGATGTAGTCCCACCGGTATTGAATATGTATTCCCTTTTATGCGATTTCTCCCCTTTATCAACGAAACAGCGTGCATGCCTTGCAAAAATGGCTATCGTGACATCGAGCGAGCTCCAGAGAGGGGAAATAAAATAAAAAGTTGGGAAAAAGAGCGCGCGCAAGATGCGCACTGCGCGCAGGCTGATACTCGGCATGATATTGACCGAGGCGATAACTGTAGCTTGGCGGGGTTCTCTGGGAAAGATCACTATGACAGAGAAAACGAGGGGAGAGGAGAAGACTAACCAAGATGGTGGGTTGAGGGTTGAAGAGGAAAGGGAATGAGCTGGTGGGTGCAGAGCGAGGAAATTTCAACGAGCCACCTTTCTGTGCGAGCCAAGACGGTGTGCAGAGATGGCGAACTCGAATGGCGGTCGGTGAGGGTGGAGGGACGTCGCTGGTAGGATCAGCAGGCGAACATGGGGGGAGGACAAGTTTGCACGCGGCTTGGAACCGGTTGTAACCGTGGCGAAAAGGGGAAAGGCAGCCAAACGGCAAGACGACAGCCACACACTGTTGATGTCACTGCGTGTGCATGTAGGACATCCGTATGTAGGTAACAGACGGTCTGCCGTTTGCGCGTTGCGTTGCATCGGCCTTTCTTTCCCATCCGCGCTTTCAGCGCCCCACTCCGCAGACTCCCGTGCACAACCAGCTTGTAGCCTGTACGTGACGTCATGCTTGTGTACGAGAAAACCAAGGGGTGACGCACGAAGCCGGGTGAAGCGTGCAAGAAAGAGTCGAGATTCATAGTTGTAAATGTATTGGATGCCTAGCTGCTAGCAGACGGAGTAGTAGACCTCACGGACCGACTGCATCGACTACTTCTTCCGTTTCCCGTCCGCTTCTACTCATTCCCTCCCGTAATCCCTGATACCAATTCTAATGCACCTCCTCCCAATTTTGCACACCAACATCCCCACACCCCTGTTTACAAACAAGCGTAAACTCGGCTGAATATATGACATCATTGTATGAGCAGTGAGCACGCAGTCAGGAACAGCCACGTCAAGCCGGGTCTACTTTCCCAGGGCTCCTCGTTCGATCGAACGAAACCGCGATGCTTTCGTTTTTTCCCCTCTTTTTCCCGCCATTCGTTTCCGAGGCCGTCGTCACGGAGACTGTGCTTCGTATCCGCTATAAATGCCTGCTTACCATGCCGTATACGCGACATGCTTCGAAGTAGTGCCATAGTCCTGGAATGTCGTTGACAGTTATGCCTGTCTAAGATCTGCTTCGAAACTTATTGGGATCCATAGTCTCGTCTCATGAATCAGCAGACCACGTGTTCACCACCATGAGAATTCTTCAAGACTAATCAAAAAGATTAACCAATCGGTTAAAAGCTGTCTGCAAATTCACAGCTTTTATAATGAATCCATCACGTGAACGTGATCATAAATTTGCCAGGACCGAATTAGATACCGTCTCTTAAGAATTTCCCTGTACACCTGAGTATATACAATATAATACTAACTTATTATCAGATTGATGTAGACATCTAATGTGAGTAAAGACTATAGACCAAACGCCAAGTAAACATCGGGAGAATATAGAAATAAGTACCTAAATTACACATTTGTAGACATATGACGTCAATCGCTCCATTACTTGATGAGGGCAATAAAGTATAGGAAAGGATAATAAATTATATGAAGATAATTCAAACATCCCTTCGAGATCAGCTAAATGTACTATCCTTATAGCGCACTCCTCCATGGGAGATATACCCTATATACGCGGAGGAATAAAGCTCACAATTTTGATCATTCATCTTTATGTGCTCTAGCTTCTTACTCTAGTCATTATATCCCGGAAGATGCCTTACTCTAAGCTATAAATAATATTCAGTAATCTTAAATGGTCATCCTTATATCTATACGCAACGTGTTGGGTCATGTGCATCGTGCAGGGTCTCCACGCCTACAGTCATAGATGAAGAAGATAGAGAAAACATGAGGAAAGGTCATGGAAGAAAAACACAGTTTAAAGTTTTGAAGGTTTCCGTCATAGCAAGTAGCAACCGTGTTCGTCACCGATCAAAGGCAACGTAACGCGACGTAAAGCGACACTCTTATCAGGGTAGTCATCTTCATAATTCAATCTCCAGTCACGTTCGACTGTGATAGGTAGGGCTAAATGAGTCGGAGAGACGTCATTTTTATCACTATTAACTTGGTGGGACGATGCGCTGACGACACCTCCGAGGGCACCTTTAAAATCTAATAAAATCTGTTAAACCACACTACAATTATTCCTTTCCCTCCGTAAACGATGCTGCTCTTTTACAATGTTCATGGTTTTGCTATGCATGCTATTATAATCTGTTTATAAGCTCGTCAATTATAGAGCAGTTCAGAGTTGCCCTTGAAGAGATTCTTGAAAAATAAATGTTTACATTTCAGTATCCGGCATTAGCGAGAATAACAGCAGACATGCATGTCACGCAGCTAGGCTTCTTCGGGAAAATTCGAGAAATAGCATGTTCGCGAACGAGCACTGATGTAGGGTCACAAAGGGTGGTAAGGCAGATGGAAGCTAGAAAGAGGAGAGGAATGGTTGGAAATAGCCGCGGTTTTCCTTTATGACTGTCTGAAGTCTAAAGTGCAGAAGCGAGCAAAGTTATCCAGTATAGTTGTTGATTTTTATCAAGATCACTTCGCATGGATGGCCACGAGACGTCTTTCGATCTGGCCGACGTTTAATCGCGGAACGCAATTTTTTGGCTATGTTCTCTCGTGCCCTCGTGACGTCGTCCCATTGACTCAGAATACTAAACAAAAACTATTTCCGTCGACTGAAGGAAATGGGCGCTAGTCGTCGAGAAATCGTACTTCATACTACTACTAAACTACTTACTACTTACTAAAATCATATTTTGCTCCTTCAGAGATTATTTACATTTCACTGTACCTATTCTATTAATAAAACTTAGTTTTTGAAACTTATAATGTGGACGTGATTTAAGAGTCGAACTGATGACAGAATTTTGTTTGGGTTCCACTTTAATCAGCTTTTGGAAATAATTTTGGCACTGAGCACTGCCTTCAAGGCAATTACTCTTTTAAGTTCTTTGACCTTTCGCAAACAATATTAGAATCTATTTTCTGATATAAGATCATAATCAGAAAAAATTAATTTAACCTTCTCAGGTCAAGTTCTTAACCAATTCAATTGATTTCTCAGCTGGAAACTGAATTAAATGTGAAACATTAGTTTTTTCGCAATTAAATAAGAAGCTTGGTTGTTGAGATGTGTTCATTAACATAATTTATGGTCGAAAACGTAAGATTATAAAGATTTAATGAGATAAGCGATTTGAAGTTCTACTTTTCAGCAGTTGACTTGAGCAAATACAAATTGAGGAAGTTGGTTATTTTTGAAGAGACGTTCTTTACACTTACAATGTTTTTTCGCAGTGAGTAGACATAAAATTAAAATGCCACGAACAAATAGCATGCAACATCCTTCGCGAGTCTCAGCCGTACCAATATGGGGCCAAGGACATTGATGAAGGACCGCTTTTAAAGCCTTAATCATTCGCGTCGAATAGGCGCGGGTGGGAGAAGAGATTCCCTAGATACACAGCTAGATTATGCTAGGAAACGTAGAAGAAGCACCTGGAAAGGTACATGAACCCGACAGAAATAACCTAACGCAACCTCGGGTCAATATCGCAGCGGACCCTTAAAGAGTGTGTGTAATGTTTTCGCCAGCAGTAGTAGCACCGCGGCGCATTTTTACGGCTATGTTAGTAGACGGACCGGATTGATTTTCTCTGGCTGGCTGCCGGTGTGACGTGACAGAATGGTTTTGTCTCCTGTCTGCCCCCCACCGACGCAAGAATGCTTCGCTCGCAAATCCTTCTTCCCTTTCTCTCCTCCGCAGAAAGGAAATGCAGTGATCGCCCACACATGAAAACTAACGTGAAATTCATAATCGAATTTTGTACAATTCGTGGGCTGGTCTAACGGAAGCGCAGCAGTACCAGCGGAAACACTGTGCTGAATATTCGCCGCGAGAAGAACCGCGGCAACATCGCGAAACGGTGTTGCCAAACGTACCAGTGACGTCACGAGCCACATTACCCGCGAGCACGTAAAGCCGGCAAGCAACTTAGCAAAGCGTGACTTACACTGGGAAAAACATAAAGTCCATTGTTGACCGACAGAAACTGGAAAGCCCAGTGGATCGTGTCGCGCTTCTGGCTATCAAGCGAAAACATTGTAGTCAATGAAATTCAAGATAAAATTCTGCATCATTTCAGTATGCTTACATTCTTAATTCGCTCTTTTTTATTTATGGAAAAAAGCTACCCCTGTATGGATATATGCATTTCGATTGCAGAAGAGCGTATATATAGTAATAACGATCGCGCGGCTAACCCTTCGTGGATTATGAGCATAATTTTATCATAAATCACGCTTTCTATGTCAGAGTATACTTCAAGCAATGTATACGGAACAAATGATAAGAAACTTCTTGGATAACCAAAGACCCACTGACAAGAACATAGACTACTGAAATTAAAGTACACGATAAACAAAATTTTCAAGATGATATTAAAGTAATACAAGTTCATGGTCAGTAATTTAGTTGATAATTTAGAACATTTTTCTAGGTTAACCGGAATTAGGAAACACAGAGTCATCGATATCAACAACTCGTGGTAGCTTTCCACTCTAGGTTTACGTTATCGAAAAGGGGGTCTTATCGAAAAAGTCACGTGCTCCTCAGCAGACCATCTGGCTCATTAGAACAACATGGACTCTCGGTTACATCATTTTTACAATAATTCTATCAGCTTATCTCTTTAAGAGTGTTATTTCCTGCCTGACGGGAAAGAGGGAAGAACCTCGAATTTCGTAAAACTGGTTCCCATTCATGCGGTCAGAACGGAGAGTGGTCCTTTCATTTGGGTTACTTATTCATCCCTGATCGACGGAGATTCGGGTAAGGTGGACCGATCGATGAAAGCTAGCTATGCTTTGCAGAGGCGTTTATATTTCGCCAGCCATGTTGCTCGACTCGTACTCGAAGTTTCGGGCGTCACACGTGCTAGCAGCAATCGATATGGCTCAAGGTCGGGGGTATGATCGTGTCCTCTTTGAATGGGCATCAAACAAAGCAGATGCGTTTGGTTATCGCATGTGCTCGTACGTGCCCCTATGCCTTATGGAAGACAGGGACAATCCGTTAAGCTAATCCACCCCAAGGTCACTCGTGCACGCGCCCATAAGATGGGGGAAAAACTCAAGAGGAGCAAGTTCCCGACATTGAATACTCCTTGTCCGCTTCGTCAATCAAAACTAGATATTACTCAGTTTCTTCGAATTGAAACTGGATGAGGTTGAACACAGAAAAAGACAAAGGATAAAAAGCATTTCTGGTAAACGCGCTGTAGTAATATCGGCATGAAAAAAAGTGAAGACCGGCATGGGTAATCCTCGGAGTAATCTCTTCATTTTAACCATGCCAATCTTCCTTTTTTTATGCGGAGATTACCTCAGCGGATATAACCGAAACACTTTTTACTCTTTGTTTTTTCTCTGAAAGGAGCATCACGATGTGCATAGGTTCTCAATTTCTCACCCGTGATTCGCAATTTCAGATATAAACGCACACATGGCAGTTCGTCTGATAAGGTTTTCATATGTGCTATACTATGTTAAATTGTGTCACTGGTGATACTTTAGTCATTGTCTTCCAAAAATAAAATTGAAATAAGAACACTCTTCCGCTAGTTCCGCTTCCCGAGATCTCCATTCTTGTTATTGTTGAAAATACTATCAGAATGATAAAACTGTTTTTTATCTTTAGATAAATATAGTTGGATACACAGATTTTCAATATATGCTGCTTTCGTCAGCAATATCTTTCCACAAGAACACACGTGCCTGTTTGTTTATCTATCATCTATCATTTGAGATTGTCATTTTTATACGCCTAAAGTGGGGTAGTTAATTACTGACGTGTGCACTCGCACCTTGAAATTCGATAAACCGCGCAAAGGTCGAGATGAAACATTAATTACACATTATCTTAAAGCCTGGGTGGTGTTATCTCTTATGAGAATATTGATGATAATATGCCTGGATATGCTTGGTCTAAAGCTATCTTGAGTCTTATCAGCATCCTCCAGAATGACCAATAGATAGAAAGTCAATACGCTGATGAGGATGCTCAAGTGCAAAGAAGTCACTATGCGCAGGCTTAATCGTTTATTTATGTCTGGAAGGAGAAAAAATGCGATCGAAGAGGGCATTATCATGGATTGGTGGCCAAGTCAGGGCACTCAATCTCTTAATCTATTCACGTTACAGTCTCGTGCTGCGCTCCGTGATGTCAGAGTGATGTCATTCGAGCAGAAACGATGCATTTGGCCGGAGTGAGAGGGTGACACAAATAAGGAAACCTTCTATAATATGGAAAGAAAACAATCAACAGATTGGAGCATCTTTTCTGTCGCATCTTGTAAATTTCCTACTTCGATTGTACATTTTACAATCTACACTATGAAATTAACATACCAGCTATATTTATTATACGCGAAATTTATTCAATTTTAATTTTATGTGGAACACGTTTAGCATTTTTACAAATTGTTAATTATACGGTTTTCGGTTTCAAAACACTGTGTTCGTGCTTAAGCATTGATTAAAAAGTGATTTAAACCATTTTTTTGGTTCTACAATGCTAAAGCTTAATTGAAAGTGCAGTCAATCAGGGATATATCCACTTGTGTCTAAGGGATGTTACTTGAAACAACTTAAATTTCCTCTCAAATTTAAGGTAAAGAGGATTTTCATTTTGTCTCGAAAATAATCTATTTGATGCAAACATGATTATTTTGAGACAAACTTCATCTAATCTTGCAGACAAATAATTATATTTGTATAAAAAAGATACTCACGGCGAGAATATTCATATATTCACAGGCAAGTAAACGACGCTTTTGTTTCAAGACAACTTTTTCTCTGAGTGGTATTGAGATCTTTTTGTGATTTCAATTGAAAAATAATTGTAGGCAGACTGTTGTAGTGTAAAGAATATATGATCCATACAGTATTCAAGTAACGAAGAACATCAATTCAGCAAATGTTATAAGTCAATCAATGCACAGATTAAGGACTCTTTAATTAACAATAAAATCGATATACGTGGCTATATAGTAAATCGATGTCGAAGTACACTTTCGCAATGTTTTCTCAATACCACTTGATCTTTTTGTCGCAAGGAGAAATGCATTCTGCAGTCTCAGCTCTGCAGGTTTGCAGATTCGTATTACAGACATGATATTTCCTGTTGTACGACAAGCCATCTCTAAAAAAATTCAACTGAAGCTAATTACGACATTCTTTATACAGCAAGTAGTATATAAATACTCTGCAAACATATGAAAGAAAATGGATGGTTTTAATTTCCTTCTTAGAAGATTCTTAGAAGATTTTTAAAAGTTTTTTTCTTTGAAAAAATTATGATGAAAACAAGAAGACAATTATACTTGAGGAATATTTCTTCGGAAAGGATTGTTTCAATTTGCCGGCCAACGACTCGAGTTGTTCAAGAAATGTTAAATAACATGCGGTAAATGTTCTGTCCAAATTAATCTCGATATTATAATAATAATACGAGACGACCACCGGGACTCTGTACTCGGTACACATTCCTATCAACTGTTATCGCAGAGCTCTTATCACCTCAGAAAACCTGATAAAACTCTGCGCTGTTCACGCACCACTCGCACCCGTTGAACATTATTAATGGCATTTGTTGCTATTGTAAAGATTAGACTCGAACTTTTAGCGAAAACTTGTAAACCTTTAGATTTCCTTGAATAAATCATGATAAACATATGTCACGTAACAATGTACAAAAATTTACGATTAGCCAAGGAACATTGACGTGAGCAATACACTTTCGTTTCCTAAAATAGAAACAGATCTTTCCCTCTGACATAACATTTTTAGCTGAAAGTTCCTTTCCTTCTGATAAGTTGACTTTTAAATGCAATTGCTGCCAGATTGTCAATTTATTGTAATTCATACCATGTGCAAGGACATAATTGCTCATTATACAGGCAGTGGTACTTAGTCTTTGCAGACCAGTTTTTCGTCTCAAAAGGCACGATTACGAGTCGTCTGTCACAGACTTTCTTCGATTTCTCGACGATGTTTCCTTTCTTTTTTTTTTCTTTTTTTTTTTTTTGTTAAAAAAAGTTGCGTTGGTCACACGTCGATCCAATAGCTGGAGAGGCGATAGTGATGCAACTCGTCTCTAGTTAATCTTTCCTTCTACTGTATACAGAGTGAAAAATGCGTTAAATTCTCCTCTTACAATTATAAAGAACGTAATGTTGCAGTATTATCAGTTTTATCTCACTATTTAAAAATATATCTTTAACGCCTCATTCTGAGATTAGACATTAGACGTGAATGAAATTACAATCTATGGCCCTTGTAATATAATCTAGATAATTTCTGAGAATGTTAATTCAGATTTTGCAAAACAAATTTTTTGTTTCATTGAATCGCGGAATGAAAAAGATAATAATTTTGATATTTCGACTACACACGTCTGCAAAGTTTAATGCACTACAGTACTACACACTATAGGTCAAATTGATACTATCGTTTTTTTAAATGGCTGCTATTTTAAATCAAACCTATTTTAACGAAAAAAAATTATTGGGACATACTGGAAACATTGTTGAATATGCAAGGATAATAATATTATAAAAAAATCAATATTGAAGTATAAAAAAATCAATTGTTTATGAAAAAACTTTAAATTTTCACATTTTTAATTTTTACTATATAGATGACCCAATGATATTATATTAAAATGTAAAATAATGTTTGTGATTTGCAGACTGAAAAATGTTTAAAAAAAACAGGAATTTCGGGCACTCCGAAGAAGAGTCAAGTTTAGAGCATTATTTTTTATACCAGAGGCAACAGAAAAAATTTGAAAAAATTCATGAACATCAAGAAAACATTTATGAACAAATTGCAGTTAAATTTGAAAAATAATAAAAATTGTTTCTTAAAGTCACAAAAATTTACAACTGTATTATCTTCAATTGTATAATAAAGATATTAAAGCGATTCAAACTGCAAACTGTAACGCAACGATTCCGTAATTATTTACAATCTCCAGAACAGATGTGTTTGTTTTTTTCATGAAAATCGCGATATTTTTAGAAGTTTTTTTGTTGGAAAGTGTTAGAAACCAGCTGGATGATGAACAGCACGGGTCAAAGAAAGGCACCAGCGGTCGGTTGCATATTTTTGTAATGTTGAGCAACAATTTTGATTATTTCTTAAATCTGTTAACTGCAATTTGTTCAGAAATGTTTTCTTCATATTCTTGAATTTTTTCAAATTTTTTACTTTGCCTCCTGTATAAAAAATAATGCTCTAAACTTGACTCTTCTTAAATGTGCCAAAATTCCTGAATTTTTTACATTTTTCAGTTTGCAAAGCACAACATTTTTTTTGCATTAACGTCTTTAAGCTCACTTACGTTGAACACTTTGAGCTTTTAAATGACCATTTACTAGTTACGCTAACCTTTTTTTTGGGCTGAGTTGTTAAGCTTCAAAGCCAGATGCCTTTAATTTTCTCGCCGATAGTAGGCCAAATGTCGAGGCCCCTCTATTCTTCTGATTGCAATTCACACAAAAAATCTCTGAATTGTCCAATAAAAATCATCTGGAAGCTTAAGATCTTCCTAACGACCTAACTCAACGATATGTTGACTTTTATCCTACAAAAATATTGACAATAGTTAGCGGCCAAAACATCCCAAAAACAGGTTTTTTCGGCCTCTTTTTTCAAGCATCCACTTTTACCCCTTTCCAGAAAGAGGGCGACGTTAGAAAAAATCTGAAAAAATTCACAGACGTTCTTTCAACATTCTTTAATGCAATCCATTTTTCAAAATTATGAAATGTTCAATAATTTACTTTTTACTATGATGTATTTACAAAAACTTTATTTTTTAAGAAAAATTTTAGAAACACAATATCATCAAGTAAATCTGTGCAAAAATTCTATTTTTGAACAAAAGGGCTCAGAAACATTATGAATCCAAAAAGCATTTGGGTCAACCATAAAAAACTTTATGTTGTGAACGACGAATGAAGATAGGAAGCTGTTTAATGGTCCTAAATTTGCAGTTTTATGATGAAAGTGCAGTGCAATAACTAAATTTATGATAAAATCATTGTTACGCAAGAAATATAATCAGTTGCTATTGTCATCGAAAGGGTATTTTTTTACCACTTGTACCGCTGTGTCGCCCACGTGCCAACACTGCGGTTAAAGTCAGAAATATTCAAAATGATATTTCTCGCGTAAGAATGATGTTATCATAAATTTAATTATTGCACTGCGCTTGCATTACAAAACTGCATATATTTGGAGCCATTACACGGCTTCCTATCTTCATTCGTTCTCAAGATAAAGTTTTTGTAAATAAATCACCATAAAAATAAATTATTGAATATTTCAGAATTTTGACAAATGTATTGCATTGAAAAATGTTGAAAGAGTATCTGTGAATGTTTTCAGATTTTGCCTAACGTCGCCCTCTTCTTTGGAACAGGCAAAAGTGGATATTTGAAAAAGGAGGCCGAAACACCCTGTTTTTGGGGATGTTTTGCCCTTTAACTATTGTCAAAAACTTTTTAGGATAAAAGAGATCATATCTTTGAATTCAGAAAACCTTAAGCTTCCAGACGCTTTTTATTAGACAATTTAGAGATTTTATTGTACGAGTTGCAGTCAAAAGAAGTGTGGGGCCTCTATATTTGGCTGATTCAACCAAAAAAATTGGTTAGGTCAATAAAATATTTTTTTGAATCAACATAAATTTGTTTCATTCAACCACATTTTCATGTATATCCAACAATACAGTTTGTTTGGTTGAAGGAAAGTTTTTTTCTGAGTGTAATACCACTGAGAAGTTTTTTTGTGGCATTTTATGAACACATACAAATAGAAATTTCAACAGATTTCTCACCATTGGGAAAGATGATTGAAAATTTTCAAATTTTTAATTTTTGGTGAACAGAAAAAAAAGTTTTTTTAATTTCTTTGGGTAAAGTTAATGGAAGTGAATAAACGTAGATGGAAAAAAAGAAAACATTTTTTTTGTCGAATTATATTGATAATATACTGATAATATTATAGTTGATAAACTGAAGAAACATCACGTATATATTTTTCAGTTTAAACCAAATTTTGTTCTATTTTTAACATATCCTGAAACGTGAGTCATTTTTATACAAAAAACAACAAAAAATTTCAATCCATATATGTTATCAGTCAGTAATCATTGGAATCGTTATTAAGATGGTTGATATGTTGTCAAAAAATGGTTTGAATCTAAAAACGAAAACTTTAAATCAACTAATTACTATAACTATCAATAAATGTTATTAACTAATTATTAATTATCACTGTTCAGCATATGATAACGTTGTGTAATAAAAATGGCTCATGCTTTAGGATTCGTAAAAAATAGAACGAATTTTGTTTGAAATTTGAAAATATGTACGTATTTCTTTAGTTTATTAAAAATAGCGCAGAAAATAAAAAAATAAAAACGTTTTTTTGGCAACTTTAGGTACAATTAACAAAAGTGCATTTTTCGATATTTTTTGAAATATTATACTAAGAAAAAAAAATGGTTTTCTTACTTTATACCCATCTAAGGTTATTCACTTCCGCATAAACTTTAAATTAAAAAAATTAAAAACCCTTCTTTCCATGCACAAGAATTGAAATAATTTGAATTTAGAAAATTTTCTATCGACTGACTGTTCTGATTTTTTTTTAATTTCCGTAATGCCGCAAAGAAGCTTTTTAGTGCTATTGGCAATTAATTTAATCATTTTGAGTTTTTTCGGCCCACTCTAATGCTCAAAAAAATATTTTCGGGTCATTTTGACCCAGGGTGTAGTCGAAAGATTAATTTATCACTGATACAACAACATCTTTTTAATTGATATCCATAAGGAATTCGATCACCACTTTTTTAAGTGCGGTTGATAAAACAAATTCAACTTAAAATAATTAACGACCTTTTTCATGTTTTTTTATCGAGTTTGTCTAAAGAAGAAAATCAATTTCAATCTTTTTTGTTTCAAAAGACTTTTATGTTTCAGTCAATATTAAACAGATAAACTTATTAAAAGTGATTATAGAAATATGCGAGAGGAAAATCCTTTTTAGCACTCAAGAGAAATATTCTCTTTGTGGTAAATAAGAATTTTCCTCTTATACTGTTAAAAGGATAAATTTGTAAGTCACTTGAAATTGGTTTAAAATGTTCTAATTATTTTGGTGCATAATGCCTATATAATTAAGATTTAACATACTTGAATTACGTAATCTTTCATTTTTCCGCAAATCTTTCAAAATATTTGTAAACCCTTCAGACATAATTGTTTACCATTCCTTACGAAAAAATCAATAGATTCGCCTCTTTCCGTTGATCTTTATTTCAACTCTATAACCTATAAATGATACTTTACAACTATAGAATCTTTCTTGAATGATTCCTGGATATTCATAAAAAGAGAATCCTGGGCCAGTACTCCTTACTCACTCAGAAAAAAACTTTTCTTGAACCAAACAAACTGTTTTGTTCGATATACATGAAAATTTGGTTAAATTAAACAAATTTTTGCCGATTCAATAAAATATTTGATTGACCTAACCAATTTTTTTGGTTGAATCAACCAAATACTCCAACTACCAAAAGATTTTGTTGAAACCTCCAAAAAATTGGGTTGGGTCAACCAAATATTTTGTTGTCCATATAATAACCAAATTCTATGGTTGAACCAACAAAAATATTGTTGATTCAACCCAATCGTTTTCTGAGTGCAGGCAAAAGTAAAATTTTAACCATTCCGTAATTTCCCAGCCATACTCCCTCATCGCACCATCTTCGTATTAATTTACAGTACAGAAAAACGGTGGGATCATTTTTGTTACAGCTCATTTGTTGTGTTCTCAAAATAAGAATAATTTTTTTCTCAGTCGTCATCATTATCATTATTGTAACATCATATGTTAAATGTAGGCGAATTAGTTCTCTTGCGAGTGTGATTCAATGAAGGAAATGGAGTGGAAAAATTGGACGATAAGAGCGCAAAAAATGGCCGCAGGACGAGCGGACCTGCCCGGTGAGACTCGTGGGTTGCCTGGAATGACCCAAAAACAGTTCGTCGCGTACTCCGGTACACACGGTGCGGTTTTGTGCGGGTTTTCTCGGATGTAAAGGCGGCCTGGATTGCCTCCCTTCCCTCTCACCCACAGGTCGTAAAGCACCCGGTTGTGTTCGCGAAAGAGTCCCAGTCGCTGGCTACGTGTTTCCCCCTGGGTGTATTCGGAGCGCATGCGCGCGCAATTATGACGTCGCACACTATGACGCCACAGTCTCTCATTGGCGGATACTGACGCCGTGGGTAGTGGGGAGGGGGCGACACCCGTAAGCCCACTCTACCGCCGCATTCTCGAGCGTTCGTCTCGGCAAGCAGAAGGTAGAACACGTCTCGCGCGTGAACTGTTATTCCGCGTCTCGTGCACGGCCTAGAACCGCTTCTTACCTTTGTGCAGTGAAACCGCTCAGAATCGTGCTTTTCCTACTTCATACGTCACCAACGTGATTATCGCGACTGGTGTTTTTTTCCGCGCTCTAATTATTTCGGTCAGTGTTGCTACGCGCAGTGATTATTGTCCGTGAGTCGTGCCGCGGCTCCTCCTTCTCGGCGAAGGAAGTCGAGAACGGGCAACTGTGCTTGATCCTATTTTTCCTATTTAGAATATACTTAGCAAAACCTATTTAGTGAACCGAACAGTGCATTTCAATCGTGTTATGTATACACAGGATACCTAAGTTAGTAGCCGTGGAACATGTACTGAGGAGGGTGGCGCGCAGTTTCGTGAAGTGAGATCTTGTTGGGTGAAGAAGACAGCAGCGAAAATGATGGGAAAACGCACTCAATGTTATTTGTGCGATCTACCCAGGATGCCCTGGGCTATGATCATGGATTTTTCGGAACCAGTGTGTCGCGGATGCGTCAATTATGAGGGCGCCGACAGAATAGACCTTGTCCTAGAGTCAGCCAAACAGCTCAAAAAAGCTCACGGCTTCCAGGAGTCTCGACCCTCTGCATCGAAAACTTATAGGACATCCACACACACCGAGCACAACGGCGGTACGAATCTCGATGTTTTGCCAATACAGAATGCCGGCCAGAGTCACTCGAGGCATCACAACATCGCTGGGTACTCACAGCTGCACCACAGGAACTCCATAACGGAATTCAACTCCGGTTCCAGGCAGCAGCTGACTCGGCAGCATGAGGAGCCTCATGAGATTGCAAATGGCATGAGGAGCAATAATGTCCAGAGGATGTCGAGCGCTCATCTTGCCGCTGTAGCTCATCACGTGAACCTTAGTCACAGCCGGGGCATCACCCAGCTTAAGAGAGGAATCTCTACCATCGATGAAGACGAGCACGCCGAAAAGCGACTCTCTCTCGAGGAACAACACCCCGTCAGGCCACCCTTGACAAGGGGAGATTCCCTCCCGGCTGTGAGCCTTGCAGTCAGTTACGTGCAAGATAGAGCCAAGGAGAAACATCCGGTGAGGGCTCCCAGCTTCGACACCGCCACCACTTTCAAGGCCAATGGTAAGCCTCCTTTACTTTCTGGAACGTGCCTTTAACCGGTCGCACCGGTAGTTCCCTCCCGTCTACGTCACTCACTCTATCTGGGGATTATCACCGAGGGTACACTGATACTGGAAGCGAGTTTATACATATAAATCTTTACTATATAATTCAATCATTCAGAGCAATACTATCAAAACAATAGATAAATCAGTATCAATATACCTAAAACAATAAAATTATTACTGAAAATGGACCCCGCTCTGAATAAACTAAAATAATCTTTTGTCTTTCTTGAAAATTTATTTTATTTGGATCTACAATAACAATGATTTCTGTAACAATGCTTTTAAAACGTAGAAAATTCGGACCCAAATTTATATTAAATTTAAAATATACATACATTTATTTAAACTGCAAAGTACATTACGTCCAATGTGTAATAGATTTTCATCTCAGATACAGGGTTCTTAAAGTCAGTTGATCTGCTATAATTCCGAACAATACTTTTAACACGAAGAAATTATAGAAATAATATTGATTGACAATGTTTTTTTCGACCTCGTTTTCGACACAACTTCAAGTATGTTTTTAAAAATCTTAACAACATTGCCAAAATATTGGTATTAAATCTCTTCCAGAGTGTACCCTCGCCTGCGACTAAAATGTGCCCCCCCTATAAAGTGCCCCATAAATTCTCTTTTATTCTCGAGAGCTTCATTGGAGAGCCAGTTTGTTAACGAAAGTCGCCCACAATGAATTTAAGTTTAGTAGATCGCCAATTCAGTCATCAATTCAAACTTTAAAACTAAAGAGAACGATTAGCGACCCGGAACTAACGTAATTCTTTTGTTTATAAGCACGTCTTAACGGTATAACGGAAACCCTGGTGCCATGTATATTCGTTATATGAATTTAGAGCAGCGGGTACACGATAAGCGATTTCTACTATCTTTCACGAGCGGGTACGTCACACATTTATTCACTCTGTATCATTGTTGCACACGGAAGAGCAACTGCGTGCGCAAGAGCGCGTTACGACATGTTTACACATCATTGTTACGAACAATTCTTCATATGAATCCTCCCGGTCAACAACGTGGACTCTTCATTTCTCTTATCGGTCGATTCTAAAAATAGGGCAACTAGTGATCCAACACTCAGACATCTGGCACGAGAACTATGTTTATCGATAAAAGACGCACTCTAAAGAACCAGATAGGTCAGATTTACACATTTTTATGGAAAACAACATTCACGGAAGGGTGCCTGTCTGTCCCTATCTCATTTGGAGGCGACCTTTCCTCCTTTTTACCTCAGGGAATCCCAGCTCGAAAGATCGCTCCCCTTTAATCCGGGCGTGTTCACGTGACACGCCTAGGACCTGACGCTTTTCTCCTAAACTTGTTTCTTTGTTCGCGTAATTGACTTCAGGGACTGAAAGGATTAATTTTTTTACCTTTCTGTGTGATGAGCTCAATTCATAGCACCATAAGCCAGGCCTAAAGGTTAATTGACCTGATTATGGTGGCATAACTTTGTTTTCGTTTTAAGCAATTGTTATGGAAACATTGAGAACAAACATTTTTCATATGTATTTACATTTTAAGATTAGAATGGTTTGCATTCAATTTGAATCTGAATGATTGATTAAAATACGATAACACACTTAAGCGTAAGTAGGTAGATCTAAAAATTAGAATTTAAATATAACTCATCTTGTTTGAACGTCAGGCTAGCAGCTGATTGATTCAACAAAGGAATATATAGCAGCTGTTCTTGTCATTTCCCTTCCGCTTTACACTGAAAACTCTAGGGTTTATTTAAATATGTTGAATTGACTCTAGTTTTATGAAATAAGTTCAAGCTTCAATTGTCTCAAAGTGAAGGAACAAAAATATCTACATTCAAATTTCTTTTTCTTTTGAAAATTTAAATATACATTTCAAACTGCTGGTTCTCCCGAGGGAGTCAGCCCTTTGTGTTATTCAGGACAATGTCACAATATAGGCTTAAAAGTACAGTTACTCGGGTATTCCTCAGGCTGAGACTGTCCGAGAATTACAGTTATGTCTCCGGGCAGACATCGACTCTTTTTATTTGTGAAATAAAAAACATTGAAGTACAGCCGCAAATGACAATAGAGGGTCATTACATGACTCTTATCTCGTATCTACGCTCGCTAATTATGTCAAGAATTCCAGTACTTCTAATTTGCCCGTAACTCATTAGTCTACAATCGGCTGACTACTTAATTTTCTACTCCAGTGTCGTTTTTCATCCATTTTTAGATAATGAGATAGACAATTGAGTGATAACGTATGTATGTGTGAAGTAGTTTACAACTTGCACGTGATAGGACACTAGAAAAATGTTGTGACGTCTGCCCAAGTGACGTCAGGACATATATTTAGACCAATGAATGAGTCTATTGTCGCTTGAATCCGAATCTAATGAAGAATGAGACACTTTCATTGCATTTAAAGATGACCGTTTGTGTCGGGAGTCGATTTAAGATAGGGTTCTCTCAAAGAAACTCTTGTTTGCTATTCTGACTATAAAAAAAAATGCAGTGTTACCAGCTGCACGATAAAGTTCTTTCGTCCTGCGATAAACCCTGCAAAACTGGCCAACGTGTCTCCGCATTGTGCGATAGCAGTTATCAGCTTTTCAAGAGGCTCGAACCAGGAGTATAATAGCAATCCTGTGTGATTGCATAATTCCTCCTTAGGCACAAATGAGTTGTTTTCATCTAAAGTTTGTTTTATAAAATGACTCACAGTACTGATAGCACAGTTATGTAAGTTATTTATGGAATTTTTTAATTTGCACAAATGGTTAATTTGCATGGGTTTGAAGTTCAAAATATTTGAGCTTTTATGATGTATTGTTCCGTATAGCAAACACAGCTGGGAGAATTGCAAATTCAGCAATTAGTTTGCAGTTATGCTATAATTTTAGATAACAGATATATATTATGTGGTAATACTATTGGATGGTAATATAAAACTCTTGCACCTTCCATAGTTGATTTTTCTTTCCTTATCTTTTATTGAAGTCCTGTAATCGGATATGCTCCACCTCAAGTGGATTACAACAGCAAGCAACTCGTATTTCTCTTCGAAAAATCAGAGCGATCGAAGCTGATACAGAGGTCTGAAAGTGCCTGCAGTGCAACGGCGCTCTGGTTTCGATGCACTTGCAGATTTTTCACATTTATGCAGCTTTGATAGTGTATTGGACTGTGGAATAACTGTGATGCGTCCTCTTTTTGTCGACCGGTTCATTGACGAAGCTGCCGACAAGATTCGCATTAACTAAGTCCATTCACACATGCTGACATGCAAGCGATAAATGCGTCCACGTCCTTGCTCTTCGACCTTTTCAGACAACTCGACGCTTTCTGCATCTAAACATTTAATGTGTTTACAAGGCAAGCTGGAAAAATCCGCTCATAAATTTTCAAATCATTATCAGTCACGTTTCTTTCCTTGTACCTAACGGAATGGAATTTAGGTATCCATGAGGAAAGAAGATCCTGCATATGATATCTGGATTAGAAAACTGTATTCCTGCGGCCCTGAATATTTTCCTGACGATGTGGCTGACCCAGGTATCTTTGTGTTCGTGACCGTACTGATTTTAAAGTAGTGACGTTTCCAGCCCTTGCTTCATCCATCAATGAATGACTTTAATTACCGTTAGGACAGTTAGGTTCGTGGGTGGTCAGGTAGTAGGTGCCATATAATAATGAAGAGTCCCGAAGGATTACTTCCCATTTGAAATCTTTTAACGATTCTAACGGATTTTTCCGTGGAATAGCATCCTGATGAGGAATCTCATCCCTTTTTTTTATGATTTGTACAAAAGGCAAATTATAATTCGATTTGCGGACGAAGGATAAGAAACTCTTAATTCATAATGTACTAAATTCTAAACTTTTGAACTCTTAAACTTAAGGAGTTAAGGCAGTTAGCTAACAATGAGCTACCTAAAGGTGTAACGTTGAACCCAAATTTTCTGACTCCAATGATTGCCGATAGTAAATCACTTAACTATTCCAAAGGTGAGCGTTAAGAGAGGTCTTAATTTATGAATTATAATAAATGGAAGGTGCAAGTTATATTGTTATATGGCCATCTTTATAACAGTCATAGAGTACCATTAGAAAATTTTAGAACTCTTCCTGCGAAAACTGATCGTCTCCTTTCCTGCCAGGGACCTATACCTTCATAAAAAGGGGTTTAAATCTCTGACTAAAGCTATAAACTAATTCTTTTTGGTGAAAATATGATATTTTTGAAGGGAAGGAAAATCACAGACGCATGTTTATTTGCCTTTCTCTTTTTGCTACACGTCCCTCGCCTTTTTTTATTTTAGAGTCTACTATTTCCGCCTCGAAGATACAGCTTGTACCTACGCGTTCCCGGCAAAAATAGATAGGCGCTGGCAAAGATCGGCTTCTGGAAATAAACATGGATCATGAAGAGAGTTCTAGCAGGAAAAAAATAAGCATCCATCTGCCATTACTTGGAGCGGAAATCCATAGGCCGACACTTTTGCTCAGTTTACCGCATTCATGTGGTAAAGATGGCTATAATGGGAGAGGACGCGAAAACTGTTTAAACCCGTATTTCCACTCCTTAATTTTTTGAGAGTAAATGCTTTGAAATTCTTAAAAATATTCCACATTTTATTTGTGTATGTCAATAATTTATTATGAGTAGAATATCTTCCAAAGATTAAAATATTATGACTTCTCTTATCTGCTATCTGAATGATATTTATATAATCCTTTGAAACAGCAACAAACAGGTTTACACATATAACTGTAGTACGATGATGTTATATAATCTATTTTTCCTACACGTATGTATTTCTTCATCACGAAAATATATGATCTCTTTATCATCAGCTACAATATTTGAGAAATCCCGAGTTTTATGATGCTCACAAATTTGATAAGATAGCCGCCTAGATAAGCTTTTGATGAATGAAGCTCAATGAGGAATTAAGGAAAAAGTTTCTCATTTTTTGAAGTTGTACAATATAAGTATTACGTTTAAAGACTGTTGCACTGAATATGCCTAAATTCAGTATATGTCTTTGGAAGATCTCTACTAAAATTTGAAGTTGTCTTTCCACATTTCACTATTATCCCATGAAAGTCTTATCTTGAATTCTATAAATATGTTATACTCGAGTGCAACATAGATAAAGTTCAACTGCAGTCTCTGATGTCATTTCCGTTTTCAGTGTTAACTCTCCGGAAAACAATTATCACTATCAGATTATTTACTTCCTCTGAGATGATGTATTTTAACGACCTCGATTTCTGAAGGCTAAGGAGACAAAATTCTCCGAATGTTCGAAAATAGATCTCTAATGACCTAGATACTAGAACGTGGCTTCCCTCTTCAATTTTTATCAAAACCTTCACTCTCATCTTGTGACTCGGTGAAGCGTTTAAGCTTTGAGACAACTAAGTTCATTATAAGTGCCTGTTGTTGAGGTTCTCACGTTGCGTCAATTTCCGGAGTAAAATCATATCTACCACAGCCAGTCAGCGACAGCCTGATGCAGGTTGGCTGAGGTTGTCAGACCTATGGAGGTGGTGGTAATGAGAGTGCGCCTTTGAAACTTGAGTTTCGCAACGATGAACACGCTGCGCGACCATACTCTTCATTTATCGTGCACACCAGAAAACATATATACTGACTGGTTTGCCCTACGTCATCGGGACGAGTTGTACATACAGACGTATACGCGCTATGGCGGGGTCGTACTTTCGAAACAAGGCCACTATACTCTACGCGGCGACACTGGTGACTAAGCCGGTTGCCCCACCTACGTATCATGTCGAATGCACGAACTCAATGTGCAGTCGCTGTTTCATATGATATGATTTTTTTTCTATTTCTAATATCAGATTTTTCAATTTGTACTTATTATTTCACCAGAGAACGTCCTATACCCTTCGGAATTTTGTTAGGATTCATACTCCTCCTAAGATGCAAGTCTAGGCTTGGTTTCTGCTGCCAGCATTTTTGCCTATTTTGAAAGATGTTTCGATGGAAATTGTGAATTAGGAGGGGTTAGTAAATGTACTTAGAAACAGAGACAGGAAATTAAATTTCCTTCTAAAATAAGGTTATTCTCTAAATCTGAAATAATATACAAAACTGTAATATTAAAACTATTAAATAAATTGGTAGTAGTTCATTTTCTACTAATTCATGTGTCATTATTAGACTTATTAAGTGGACATAAATCCTATAAAGTGTAATACGAAAATTCAAGGTCATTAAAGTCGACTGCTTTCAATTTGGAATATTTTACTAAACCTTTATAAACATTTCAATGTTTAACCCTCTGAGTTACACCTATTTTCCGATTAATTATTGAGCTACACCTGGGCCCTCAGTGACCCCCAATATTCAAACATCTTTTATATAGGTTCAAAGTGTACCTTTTTGAATAAATCGGAGTGAAATGGAATCGTCAGAATGTCTAGAAAAATATTAAACCAATGCGAAAACAATATCTACATTATTTTAAATTTTGTGCAAATAAATGTAAACGAAAATTCTAAAAAACTGCAAAAATGACTTTTTTCGGGTTTTTAATGTTATTTCTTCTATGTTTCACGTAATTGAACAAAATTAGTGGGTTTCTGAATCCGTAGACCTTGCTCTACAAAACTGTTCAAATGGTTTTTCTATTCTTTCTAAAAAGTATATTTATTTCACTAAGTGAATGTGCACTATGTGCTAAATTTAAAAAATCACATTTTGGGCTGTTATTTGTTTTCAGATTGCACTTTTACAGCAAAAAATGCGTGTAAATTATAATTTAAGATGTCAGCTGTCTAATAAGAATGGAAAAAGAATCATTGTTAATTAAAAATTGTTTAAATAAACAAATAAGGTAAAAAAATTTTTACAAATGCATATATGTGAAACACTGTTACATTTATTGACATGAAAATGAAGTAAAGTCAACAACATAAAAAATAATAATAGTGAAATATAAAATTTTAATGTTAAACATACAAATAATTTATCCTAATTAATTGGTAGAACAAGGGGCTCGCTTTGTCAATTGGTCACTTATTTCTTGAGGCGGAGGAACTGTAATGTCTAGCATTGAAATAATGCAATCCCTTAAACTTCTTTGCGAAGTCACATTCGTGAGACGCTGACTCTTATTTTTCAATAAATTTTTTTTTTCACTGAAACACTATCGAATGGACTAAATTAATAATTTTGAACCGAAAAATCCACTAAAAATTTTTTGTTGAATTTTCAACCGATTAACTACACCTGGGTCCCTGGTGACCCCGAAAAATTTTTCCAACCGTCCTGCACGAAAACCAGGGTTCAATTAAGAACGCCACTAGGCCCTTCAGATGCGCGTCATTTTCCCCCTAATTTTCAGCATATTTGCTCAACCCCTTCAAACTTTCCCTTTCCAGAAACTTCACTTTTAGAATCGCTCGGGGTCATGGAGGACCCACGTGTTGCCCAGAGGGTTAATTCCTCAGTTTCGCAAGCTTCCAAAGATTGAATTAAAAAATTAATAATTACTTAACTTTTAATTGTTCAAATAAAAATGGTCCATAAACAGTGTAGATCGAAATTGTTTGAAGTAACTACTACCATCATTCTTGATTTAAAAGTTCGATTTCCGTTGCTGAATTATTCAAACTTTTGTTGTTTTCTTTCCTTTGTAATATTAAAGAGTTACGGCATCAGTTCCATTTAAATAATTCTTCTTAAACTCTTGTTTTTCACGATTTTTCCTAACCATCTGTGCAATTTTCCCACTAAGGTGAAACCACTGTCTTCGAAATTGATTCATTATGCATGCAGTGAATCATAGTCTCCAATTTTTTTTTTCAAATTTAGAATCACAAATACGTGGTTAGTTATTCACTTTCAAAGGATGTGTTAATATTAATACTATCGTCTGGCTTTTCTCTGACCCCAAATACTAAATTTTTCTATGTGGGTTATACCATTTAGGTCATTTAGGATATAAGAAATAGTTCAATATAAGCAGTCAATATTACGTTAATAAATCCGAGAGTAGATATCTCTGTCCTGTATCGTAAAAATTACATTAAAAAGAAATCAAAGATGTGTTCGTGATCAGTATCGCCATCCCAGAGGACATTTCTTAGCCGTCGCCCTACACCCATGCATAAAATCTGATTCGACTCATCTTAAATAAAGTATATGTGTCCTAAGGTTTGTTCTCAAGTTTCCATTCAATTAATTTCGAAATTAGTTAGAAGATCTGTTTCTATAATTCTGTAATATACAAATTATCATTCTTATTTTTAATAGAGATAGGCATTGGAGATTGTTAGCAAATTGTTGGGTAGGTGGTCATAGATAATAATTACTTAACTAACATTTATGCTATTATGACCGTTTCTTTCAAAATAATTATAATTTTCGAAGGTAGTGATGAATGTCGATCGTTTCTAGGCAACATCGAGATTTTATCGAAACATAATCAGTTGTGATTAAAATGCGATGCAGATAATGAATCTGTAGCCTCGAGAAACAATCGAGACGAGACGATTATCTCGCTCGAGTAATGTTTCGTCTTTTCGTGATAAGTATCGTGTTCAATCTTTTAATCCCATCTTTATATGTTTTGGAAAATTTTTAAAATGCAATGCATTTACTTGAGTGTATATATATACATAGAAAATTAGAAAACGGATTCTTGTAAAAATGTGCTGAATGCTGCTTTCAGCTTATTTTTACTTATCCTGCATCTATCAACTTGAATCAACAGTCTGTATACACATGCTAATTTGTATCGAGTATCGGCTACAACTACTTGTATAGGGATAGAGTCAGTCGTTATGCGTTATTCCAGTCGTCACGGAAAAGTACCAGTCACATGTTTCGTCGATGGTTGCGTGCTCTTTAGATCACTTTAGTTTAGATCTCGAGAGTTCCTACCAGTTTTCTCATAGATGAACACGTTTGAATAGTATAATATTGTATAAGGTTTCATAGGATTCGCGTGCAAGTTCTCAATTTTTTTCCTGTAACTTGGTATTTTTGCGGATACCAGCACGCGAAGAACTCGTTCTTTTCTACTGCCGCATCGTAATATCGGCGTGACGTGGAATTAATGTACCTGTCTAACGTCATAATTCTTTTAAATCATTGTGTGGTTGCCATGTTTTAATGACGCGTTGATTGATTTTCATCGGTAGTTTAAATTACTACCTTTCTCAATGAACTACTAAAGCTTTCAGGAAGCAAAAGACAAATCAAATTTTTTTGTATGGAAAGTGGCTTGATAGCCTTAAAAGGTCAATATTATGGCTTTTCAAAAGTTTAATTACTAAATCTGTAGTTCCTACAAAACATAAGTCAGTTGTCTCTAGAAACATCGCTCATCCTCTGTCCAAACATCTGTGATAAATTTTAAATCAAATAAAGAGCTAAAAATCCTTGAAACAAACGCGAAAGAAACTGTCATGGCCTACAGATTTACTTCTTGATAAAGTTATCTCGTTATCAAGTTTTATTAGTGAATTGCCTGATTCTATAATTATATCTCAAGTTCAAGTAGATTCTTCCTTTTTGTTTTTTAAAAACTCTGGAAACATTCTCACGTAAATTTCTAGAATAAACGTTAGATAAGAAGCATATTTACAGATTATTTTGTATTTCTCTTCAATTGTTTGAAAAGGTGGAACGCAGTTGGACAAAGTGCAGATAATATTTGACCTCGAAGAAAAAACATGAGTCGACGAACGTCTCACTTTAAAAAGAATACTTTCGGAAAACAATTTAAAAAAATAATAAGTTCGAACTTTTTAGAAGGCTGGCTCGATCTACTAACATTTCCCAAAAATTGCGTATAACATTATAATTATTAAATGATCATGAATGCAAATAATTTCAGGCCTCGGACTCGGATCAATTTAAAGGTATTGCAAAGGATTTTAAAGATTTTCGTTTTTTTATTCCAAGGAATTTAACGTGATTTCAAAATTGTTGAGAAGTTTCAAAGAATTTCATAGGATTTCAGAAAATTTCACAAGATTTTAGAAAGGTGCCCAGGATATCAATGATATTTAAAAGATATCAAGGGATTCACCATAATTAAGGAATTCATCGGATTTCAAAAGAAAAGATAAGATTTCAAGGTATTTAAAGACTGTCTAATTTTCTAGAAATCTTTGGAAGATCCCAACAGGTTTCAAGGGTTCTTAAAGGATTTCAACGTATTTAAAAGCTTTTATGATATTTTAAAAGATTCAAAAAGAATTTCCTGCGATTTTAGGACAGATAAAAATAGTGTACCGAATTTAAAAAATATTTAACGCTTCGATTTGATATTTAAAAAATTGCATTACACTATTTTGCTACTATTTTCCCAAGTTTATGCTACTGTTTGGCACTATTTTGAATATGTCAAGTGAGTCCGAGGCCTCTTATTTTTAAAGTCAAAAAAGCCGGGTCATCTGATTTTCGCTAAACTCTCATGAATGAGAATGAAATATGAATGAAAGTATATTTATAGTGTCTAGACTGAGAATTCGATTCCTATCGCGCCCCAGTAGATTATTTCCACATGTCTAAATTTTTCATGTGCCACATTAATCGCGGTCAAGTCTTTACGTATGCTAATGCGTCGGAAAATCACCTGATATCAAGCTTGGTGCAGCCTGTCAGTGGCTAAAAAAGACAACGGTTATTCCAGACAGCCACGTGTTTGAGAGAAGCCGTACCAATGTTGTTCCCGGATTACGTCACTCAGGTATTCAAGTATACGACGAAGACCGGTCATGCATAATGTGTGTGACGGTGACAAACATTGCGACATGCATGAGCCATTAAGAAACCATCGGTTACCCCTTGCCCCTGCCCCCTTGGCTCTACACTTCATCGACCACATCCAAGTCCAAGTCTCGTGTGACGTCACGATATTGCATGCAACTTACGTACATAAACAAGCGCGCATTTTAACTCTTGAAGTAGCTGGAGACCGTATCCGAGGCAACCATATGCCAACAGAAGACAGTCTAAAATGGTGTGCAAATTGAGCCTAGAAATCCTGCATTTTATTTGCTTATTCTTCTCTATGCATATTGTGTACCCTATTTTTGGGTTTTAC
>CAKNXH010037501.1:0-13992 GCA_932178445.1 Andricus quercusramuli | reverse complement strand
CATAGGTGTATTTTACCGCGGTTCTACTGGGGGCTATTGACATTTTCTTTTTAGATGGCAGTTGCTCTTAGTGGTACCCTGCGGTGGTTGTTTAACTTATATATATATATATATACTTGGGTCGCTTCGTGTTCTCAAGACACACGAGGGTTTCGCCGGCCTGTCGTTGTGAGTTCATCGTTCCCTGTGACCACCCATCTCACGGTCGTGAGACGTGGCCAAAAGTGTGATTTATTGCGGTTCTACAATTATTACAATTATTGATATCTGAATTTCAGAAAATAAATTATTTACTTATATTTTTAAAAATGTATTATGTTCAATATTTTTCAAATATACAAAATACAATCATTCTAAGGAAAATAATGTATATTAACATTTCAACATTCATACAAGAAAAATTCACATAGGCGCGCGCTTCGAGCGCGCGCATGACGATCTAGTATACACATTTTTAGATGGCAGTTGGTCTCAATAGGATCATGCGGTGGTTGTTTAACCCTTTTTTAAATTATATATATACATAAAAATGTATGTGTTCTAGGTACTCAATGTTCGCTCTGCACTTATTGCTGGGAACTTCTTGACGTAAAATGCGGTTACGGTATACTATGGTGAAAATGATACCGTCCTAGCCCGCAAAAATTAAATTCTCTATGCCTGAATCAAGTTTTGGTGATCTGATGAAAGCAAAAGTTAGCTCCTTCAACAAGGACGGATTTTCTATATTTCTGTAAAAGTTTCTGTGCATTTTCTTGTCGAGTGTTGGCCGAATTTTTTAACTTCTGGCTTCTTAATTTGGGCTCTTAGAAGTGAGACATCTATATGGAGTAATGCATGGAGTAATGTTAAGATTCAGGCCAAGGGTCTTGGTTGCATGCTTCACGGCTTTGTGAAGAAACGCTATGTGTCTTAGACTCAAGGGTCCAGACTTATATGGCTGTATAAAAATAAATAAAAATCTAAAATTTGTTTTCCAAATATCAGTTGAAGTTTCAGTTTTTGAGTTATAAAATATTCAAGCTGGCCCCATCAGGAGAGCCGTATAAACAGTCGTGTGTGATTGAGCGGGAGTCCAAGGTAGTGTAGTGACCGCTGTTCTCCCTGCGCTAGCCCCACCTCGGCACTCACCTGGATAACACAGCATTCGACTCCCGCTCAAGCACAAACGACTGTTTATACGGCGCTCCTGATTGGTCCAGCTTGAATATTTTATAACTCAAAAACTAAAACTTCAACTGATTTTTGGAAAACAGAATTTGATTATTATTTATTCTTATTTTTATACAGCCATATAAGTCCGGACATTTGAATCTAGGACACATAGCGTTTCTTTACAAAGCCGCGAAGCATGCAGCCGAGACCCTTGGCCTGAATCTTAACATCAGAAGTAATGCACGTGCATTACTCCATCTAGATGCCTCACTTCTAAGAGCCCAAGTTAAGAAGGCAGAGGTTGAAAAATTCCGCCAACACTCGACAAGAAAATGCACGGAAACTTTTACCGAAATATAGAAAATCAGTCCTTGTTAAAGGAGCTGACTTTTGCTTTCGTCAGATAATCAAAACTTAATTCAGGCATAGAGGGTTTAATTTTCACGAGCTAGGACAGTGTCATTTTCACATTAGCATACCGTAAACGCATTTTACGTCTAGAAGTTCTCAGCGATAAGTGTAGAGCGTGTAACATACATATGGAGTACCTAAAACACATATTATCCACATGTCTCACTCGCGCGGAAATGAAATGTTTTGAAAAATTAATTTTCGATTTGATTTCGTCATAAATAGTTCAAAATCTTCGAAAACTTAAAAATTTTGAGTATCGTTTCCTTTTTTAAATGATGGCTTTTGAAATTTCGTAAAGATTTGTGTTTGAATTTTTTATAATAAATTTTGTTAATTTTTTATTTAAGAGCAAAGTTGACATTTTTTAATTTTTCAGAACCACCATTTTTTCAGGTTTTCAGATTTATCAAAAAAGTTTTTATATTTGTGCTAAAACTATATAGAAGTAATTTACAGAGCGCATTGAGAAAACAACGTCCTAATCGAATGAACAGTGTAGACATTCGGAGCAATATCGCGATTAAACAATTTCCAAAACAAACTTTCTATACAAGGACCAATCTAATAGACAAGGGATAGACACATACAAAAACAGGGGGGAGGTCAAAATACAAGGGACAACTGAGATAGTACGTCAGTCAACGAAGGATTTGAAATGTAAATAAATTCTAACAAGCTACCTAGTTGTTAAAACTCTTCCTTAGGGGATCTTGGAACATCTTTTTGGATTTTCCTTGCAAATGGCTGTTTTTAGCGCAAAAATAGTGATATCAGAAAACACTGTAAATCCACTTCTACATAAAAAAATGTTGTATGAAACATTGCCATAAAGTAAGCAGTTTTTCTGGAAAATTGAAAAGATTGAACATTTTTGGAAGTTTCTTCTTTCTGCATTTGTGAGCGATTGCCTCATTGAAATCGAGTGAAATTTATTGTTTCGAACATGACAGAAGGTAATCTATCATGCAATATCAATAATTTTGCTGTAGCTATATTATTTATTTAATACTGCAAATTATTTTGACGATTTTCAAAGTTTAATTTTAAAAAGTTGCTTTCTTTTCTCGAAGTAAGGACTTTCTCATGTACTTTCCTCATGTCTTAACAACGCATGTGCAAATTTTCAAAATTGTTAAACAATTTTTTGTTATTAAAAACGGCCTTTCTCTGAAAAAATCTGCCAACATTTTCGGAACATCCGAGTTGAGCTCTCTCTCCCCCCCCCCCTCTCTCTCCCTCTCCCTCTTCAACCGTACACGGCAACACGTGACGTACCTGGCGACTAACAAAATTCATTACCTAAACAACATTTCCCACCTATGTCCACCGACAGGTCGCCTACAAAAAGCACCCATAAAAAATCATCTTGGCAGTTTGCAGAGCTATTTGAACCGAACAAGTAGTCCCTTGATGGGAATCTTTTCTCACGAAAATTCCTTAAAAGACGCCCGTCGAGTTGGACACGCTGGTTCATCATGTCAACCCTTACGGGTAGAAGTGTAAAACTATTAAAAATAGTTTCCTAAATAGGGCGCGTTGGAAACATCATTGTGGGGACGTTAAGCCTGAAAAATTCTTCATCCCACGAGTAAACCCGCGGATTAAAATTACTGGTTAAATCTTCGGAATAATCGGGTTTCCGTGCATCGGAAAATTGATTACTGAAGTTGACAGTTGTTTGGGAAGGCCATGCGAAGTTCGTCATCCCCAAAAAATTTAAATCCGCAACCAACAGAAACGCCTTGGGCAATTTCAGAGTCGAATCTCAAAACTTCTGTGAAATTGCCTATTGTAGTTAGTATTTGGAATAACGGGGAGAAGAACAATAAGAATTCATGCGAATTTAAACGCACTCCATATCATCTTGATTAAAAACCAATTGCTATTCTCTCAGTTAAGACAAATATAAACGCGCGTGTGAGGGGGCGTGTCTGGCAACTAAGTCTGAGAACATGTGTGTGACGCGACTGTGTTAAAATGGACTAGAGTTGTCTCAATGACAACGGAAAAGTAATCCACTAAACATCGGCCCTTTCAAAAAAGGGAAAGCTAAGGGCTCTCCAAGACCATTACCTGCCCTTTTTCTAATGGTAAACTAGTTTAAAATTAGCGACGAAACTCGGTGAGTACTGTGTACCGTTCCAATTTGTATTATGAATTATGAAACCTTTCAACATGCATATTTATATTGAATTTATGAGAATTAGGGTGATGTTGTGAAATCGGCAAAAATTACTGTCCGTGTTTTATTTCGTACCTTGGGGTTGACTGAATAAATTCAAGTGACATTTCTTAATACATACTTCGTTTTTATTTTGGAAAAGAACATCCCTTCACTAATAGCAAGAAAAAGTATTCTCGGATGAGAACAGTTAAATTACGTCCCACAAAAATAATAAACGAAGCCTGACATTAGACTTCGTTCAGTTTTTGTAGCCTCCGCAACCCATTGGATATATTTAGTAAAAATGAAAATTTAGGAAATTGAACCAGTCACCAATAAATACAAAAATAAATTATCGGGTTGTAACACAAATGCAGATTGCCGGCGTTTTTAAGCGCCAACATTTTTTTCCAATATTTTTTTCACAAATTATTTTTTTTTCAAACAATTTTTTTTTCAACGAAATTTTTGTTTCAAAAATTTTGTTTCGAACAATTTTTTTTGAACCAATTTTTTTTCAAAAATTTTCTTTTGAAACATTTTTTTCAAATATTTTTTTTCAACAGATTTTTGTTCAAAAATTGTTTTTTGACTAATTGTTTTCCAACCATTTTTTTTTCAAACAACTTTTTTCGACAATTTTTTTAGGCTACGAAATCCTTTCTTTTAGGCGCTCGGCGCCTACTTCGACTATTTTTTTTGCTTTTGAACTTGCTGAAATCATATTGCCAATGATACTTACAGAAAGCATGTTGCTATGCATTAATATTTCCTTATTTTATTAATAAATTATACACAAAGAAATTAAATAAACAACAGACAATAAGAAAAGAATAAGAAAAATGAAGTATCATCTTGGACGTTTTTGAGCGAAAAGAAATCGTTTTTTCAGCTGACCTTGCTGAAATTTCATTGCCAATGAGGTTTTGAAGATGAAAATTCTTTGCATTTGAAGTAATGCAAAGTAAACTGGAAATAAAAACACGGACAGTGGAACTGTTTTGAATTTTAAACGTTTAAAATTAAAGTTCAGCAAATTTCTCATTCGGAATTGTTTCATTCAAATTCTGAAGCATTTACACGTACTTAACAATAAAAAAAAGTTGTATAAATGGAACATTCCAAAGTTTTCAACCATTTAAATTGACTTGTTTAATTGAAAATTTTTGTTTGAAACTGAAAATGTAACTATTCCATTTTCAGTTGAAAATTTAGCTTTTTATTTAAATATTCAACTTCTTGGTTCTAAATTCACTTTTCTGGTCAAACATTCTGGATTTTTTGTTGAAAAGTATTTGGTTCAAAACTATAAAAATTAATTTTTTTGTATTTGATTTGTTGATGAAAATTCATCTTCTTGGTGGAAAATCGAGAGAACAGAATAATACTCAATTACATTTTCTCCCAAAAATAATTCTTATAAATAATACTAATATTGATAAATTCATTTAAAAAGCTTGAAAATTCATCGTTATGGTTGAGAACAGAACAATTTTATTAAATATTTAACTACTTGGTGAAAAATGTATGTGCTTTGTTAAGGGCCCTGGAAATCGAGTGTAAATCGTAGATAATGGATTCAGGCCAAACGGCGAAGCCATTTTGTCTGATTTTTTGTGTAAATGATCTAAAGAGTATATAGACTGTCGGTACAGCTCGCTTTTTTCGGAAAAAAAATCTGTTTTTCATGTAACAATGAAAATAAGAAAAATTACTTTTTTGTGGTACAGTGTTCTACTATTAAGCAAAACATGTAGCAGGTAAAGCAGTTAGCGTGCTCAGAATTCTTTTGCGCGACCCTAGCGGAGGAGGGAGAAGCTACTATACATTCAGGGACGAACACACCGTATACGAAAACTAGGGGCCCCTACTCAAAGGAGTGGGTAAATTCTCAAAAGGTTTTTTGGGTGGCAAACTTACGGCGAAAGACGTACCTTTTGTACATTAAATGACAATATACAAGCTTTCTGTATAAACGGCAGATCATACAAACGTGTAAGATATCGATAGTATTTGTCACCCAATTTCCTCCGAAAATACCAGATTGATTCGCATTTGACACAAACTGTGCATGTTTGCACAACTCAGGGGCTCTCGCTGCAATAACCGGTTATAGAAGTGTGAAGCACGTGTAATTGTTGAAATAAAAAGCAAATTCTGCTACTTTTTTCTACAAAATGGCCTCCTTTCAATTCGTATTCGTTTGAAATCATTTACATATGTGAAATCGTTTGATATCTTTGCAATGTTATGAAATCACTGAAATGTGGTGGACTGTACCCTTTTTGACATGTTTGGGATTTTTTAATTGTTTCACAATCATTACGAAATGTTTATGAAATTGTAGAAATATTTTTTACATCTTCCGGAAATCCGTTGTATTTTATGTAAATTGCTGAAGTTATCATGAAGTTCCTAATTAAAACATTTGACATCGAAAAAAAACGAATTTTTCTGTCGACAAATGCCTGATTAATACATTTCTTTATTACCTTTGATTTAAAAAAATCATACAATGTATCAACTAATTATGAATGTTGTTGAAATTGTCATGTAATTCCTAAATGAAAGGACTGCCATTGAAAAAAATAATAATTTTTCTGCCGACAAATGCCCTTATAATACATTAGGAACTTTCTGATAATTTCAACAATATTCATAAATAGTTGATGCATTGTATGATTTTTTCAAACAAAAGTAATAAACGAATGTATTAATCAGTTTTTTTTCAATGTCAAATTGAATTCAATGTTGAAATAAGTACAGCATACATTTTCTGCAAAGATTACTGGATTTTCTGCAAAGTTTACAGAATTTTCAGTTATCTGATGAATTAACGGGTATTTTCTGTGATATTTACTGAACTTTTCTGTCAAATTGGCAACTTGAATTGTAAAATTTAATCAAAAAGTATGTAAATTTTGCATAAAGTCTTCGTAAATTTTTTAAATTACGGAAAATTCAGTAAACTCTGCAGAAAATTCGGTAAGCATTACAGAGAAGATATGCTGTCCCTATTTTAACTGAAAATCCTGCAACTTCAGCAGACTAATAAAATTTTTCTCCGTGAAGACTTACTATTTCCTGTAGTGAGCCTTACTTCTATGAAGAGCAACTTTGCCGATTTCGCATTGTAACGCATAGATGTATATGTATACATGCACTACACGTATTCTATATACGATTTATAAATAGTTTAGCTCGAAACTTTCGATGACAAAAATGATGTGAAATGTCCCTCGATTTGAAAAGGAAAAAAATATTTTATATATGCTTACTGCACTTCATTCACGATTATTTATACACAATACAACCACAGAGACTTACTCATAGATCGCACGCTCAAAAGCTTTCAAAAATCGCCCTCGCTGGGGAATCGAACCCTACCTAACGTACCTCAAACCGGTCCTAGAACCTAAATATAGCGCACGCGTTAGTGAAGTGAGCTACGGAACAGCTTAGATTTTTCTGAAAAACTCTCTTGCCAAGCGTTTTCTCTGATAAAAACGGGGCCAGCTAAGAAATGATAATAAATGTCTACTTGAAATTTTTTTAATTAATCTCTTATAGATAATATCTAATATTTTGCAACGGGCTTGAGAAAAATATTTTGTTTACAAGTATTAAATCTCACAGTCAATATATTATTAGTAATTGATATATATTATTATACAGTTATTAAAATTACAATTTTTAAAATGTACTTATTTTGTATAATAGAAAATTAAGACTTGAAAAAATGTTTTCTCATCGAATTTTTGGAATTTTTAATTTCATTTTATTATCATCTCACTTCATGTGAAACGCAACATTCGTTGCCATTACTGATATAGAAATGAAGAATAGTTCAAAGACCGTAATAATATATCAAATGCAACATCGAAGTCATTATTTTAAGATGAGACAAACGTGGAATAGTGATTCAAATGTAGATTTTTTACAAAAATAAAGTTTTTCTCATGAGATATGTGGATGCTGGATTAGAATAAAAACTGTTAAACGCAAAAAAATATTCGGTTTCCGGAAACCGAAACTTTTCGGTTTTTTCTGTCAATTTGACAGAAAAGTTCAGTAAATATTACAGAAAATACCCGCTTTCATTAGATAACTGAAAATTCTGTAAACTCTGCAGAAAATCCAGTAATCTTTGCAGAAAATTTATGCTGTACTTATTTCAACATTGAATTCAATTTGACAATGACAAAAAAAAACGAATTTTTCTGTCGACAAATGTCTGATTAATACATTCGTTTATTACCTTTGTTTGAAAAAATCATACAATGCATCAACTAATTATGAATGTTGTTGAAATTGTCATGTAGTTCCTAAATGAAAGGACTGCCATTGAAAAAAACTAATGTTTCTGCCGACAAACGCCCTTATAATAAATTCGTTAAAAAAATTATACGATTATTCGAAAAAGTAGGAATTTTGCTGAAATTATCAGAAAGTTCCTAATGTATTATAAGGACATTTTCAACAACATTCATAATTAGTTGATACATTGTATGATTTTTTTAAATCAAAGGTAATAAAGAAATGTATTAATCAGACATTTGTCGACAGAAAAATTCTTTTTTTTTTCGATGTCAAATTTTTTAATTAGGAACTTCATGATAATTTCAGCAATTTACAATGAATACAACGGATTTCCGGAAGATGTAAAAAATATTTCTATAATTTCATAAACATTTCGTAATGATTGTAGAACAATTAAAAAATTCCAAACATGTCAAAAAGGGTACAGTCCACCACATTTCAGAGATTTCATAACATTGCAAAGATATCAAACGATTTCACATATGTAAATGATTTCAAACGAATACGAATGATTTCACAAATATCGCACCGATTTCATAACATTTTCAGGAACATTTAAACAGAACACGAAAATCACGTACAACTGCGTACATAGAGTACAGTCAAATTAGCTGAAAGGAGGCCATTTTGTAGAAAAAAGTAGCTGAAATTGCTTTTTATTTCAACAAATACACGTGCTTCACACTTCTATAACCGGTTATTGCAGCGACAGCCCCTGAGTTGTGCAAACATGCACAGTTTGTGTCAAATGCGAATCAATCTGGTATTTTCGGAGGAAATTGGGCGACAAATATTATCGATATCTTACACGTTTGTATAATCTGCCGTTTATACAGAAAGCTTGTATATTGTCATTTATTGTACAAAAGGTACTTCTTTCGCCGTAAGTTTGCCACCCAACAAACCTTTTGGGAATTTACCCACTCCTTTGAGTAGGGGCCACTAGTTTTCGTATACGGTGTGTTCGTCCCTAAATGTATAGTAGTTTCTCCCTCCTCCGCTAGGGTCGCGCAAAAGAATTCTTAGCACGCTAACTGCTTTACCTGCTACATGTTTTGCTTAATAGTAGAACACTGTACCACAAAAAAGTAATTTTTCTCATTTTCATTGTTACATGAAAAATAGATTTTTTCCCCGAAAAAAGCGAGCTGTACGGACAGTCTATATACCCTTTAGATCATTTACACAAAAAATCAGACAAAATGGCTTCACCGTTTGGCCTGAATCCATTATCTACGATTTACACTCGATTTCCAGGGCCCTTAACAGTTGGCATTTTTTGGAAATAAATTAATTCGTAAAAAATGCAACTATTTTGTTGAAAAATCGTTCGTTTTAGGTGGAAAATTATTTTATAACTGAAAATGTAAGGATTCAAGTCGAACATTCATCATTTTACCTAAAAATTAATCTCTTCCTTGGAAAATTCAACTACAAATTGATTCTTACGTTGAAAATTTAACTATATTCTTGAAAACACGTTTTTATTGTTTGAGAATTAACTTTTTCAATGGAAAATGTATACATTCGATTGATGGTTGAAAATTTAACTACATAATTGATTGAAAATTTATTTTTCTGTTTGAAAATTAAAGCTATTCTCGGGATGATTCGTATTTATGGTTGAAAATTAATTTTTATAACAAAAAATTTAACTTTTTGATTTTCGGATAAAAATTCGTTGAGAATTTAACTATATTGTTGAAAATTCATGTGTTTGTTAAAAATTTGTCTTTTTGGTGTAAAATTAAGTGTCTTGGTTGAAAATTCAACTACTTGGTTGACAGTTGAAGCGCATTATTGTAAATTCATTTTATTGTTTAAAAATTTAAATATTTTTCATTCAAGTTGTTTTTGGTGGAAAATTTATTGCAATATTAAAAATTTAAGTATTGCAGTTCAAGGTTCAACATTTGATTTTAAAAGAAATTTCTTTACCTGAAAATTCAACTTTTTTTTTGTCCGTTTTTTTTAAGTACAAAATTAATTTCTTTAATTGAAAATGTAATTCTTTCATTTTTGGTATAAAATTTATGTTTTTAATTTGAAAATTTACCTCTTTGTCTAAAAATTCATGTATTAGTTTTTTTTTGTAGAAAATTAAACGTCTTGGTTGAAAATTCAAATACGTGATTGAAAGTTGAACTACTTGGTTAAAATTTCATTTTATTGGTTCAGCATGCATCTTTTATGCTAAAAACTCTTTTTTTTAGGTTCAAAATTAATTTTCTGAAGTAAAAATTCAACCATTCCATCTTTTTTTTTTTGAAAATTCAACTATTTAAGTTTTTATTGAAAATGTATCGTACATATTTGGTTTGAAAATTAAACAGTTCGAATAAAAGTTCAACTGAATTGTTAAAAATGCATATCATTGGTGGAAAATTTAACTATTTTGTTAAAAAAAACTTGTATAAATAGAACATTTCAAAGATTTCTTTCCAACAAATATGTATCCACGCCGTCTTTTGTGATCCTCGAAATTGAAGCTCGAATTGAAGAATGAATCAATAAATTTGTTAATAATATCACTTGAAGAAATCTTAAGTGAAAAACATTTCAAATTGAGCAATTAAAATATTTGTAACCCAGAGACTTGTTTCAATAGACGTCAAATAATTTATATTTTAAACCGTTTTAAAATAATAACTCTATAATTATTATTTATACATTAAAGTACAGCACTTTTTTTCACAAATTAAAAATTTAAAAAGGAAAAAATTACAATTGTAAAGTTGAAAATTTAAATGTAGGATGCAGCACTCTGAAATGTTCACGATTCAATCGAATTCATTCTATTTGAAACAATTCAGCTGGAAATTGTAAGCTTTTCAATATCTGCTTTATACTCGCTCATTTTTAATAAATAATCCAATATTGCCAAATATTTAAAAAAATTCTATTTCATAGAAAAAAATTTTTAATTGAATGAAGGTTGAAAATAGGTTCTATAATTGCATTTAGACGTTTCAAATTATTTACTACTAAGCCAACGTACAACTCTTGCACTATGGGGAAAATGAATTTCAGCATTTTCACTCCAGCCATAACCGTTTTAACCAGGCAGTAGAGGAGTCAGGGGGGACCGAGTGACGTCAAGCCATTGTCGAATTTCCCTCTCCGCTCAGTTCAACTGAGAAGTGCACATCTGTCGAAGGAGTATCGAAAACCCGACACGATCCCGAGTCGATATATCGACTTTCCGAGCCAAAATCGAGTCGAGCTAAAACCGACTTGATCTGCACCCGATACTGGAGGCAAGGGTCGAGTCGGAATCGTGTCGAGATTGGGAAATATCGCTCGACGGCATCACTAATGTATATGTTACGGGCAATATGCCGTTGGTCAAAACCCGAACTAAGAGGAAATTTTTGGCTTTGCCCAAGCTCTGTTGGCCAATTGGGATTTGAAATCATGACGTCACGGCGTCACGTGATAGGCAATATGGAGGCAACAACGGGGTCACTTTTCCTCTAATACACGCGATGCGAAGGGTTTTTAATTTATTTTGCAATTATCCGGACGAACTGGGAGTCAGAATCTGCAAGCATGGTTAGAGTAGACATTTTAAAAAAGGACAAAAAATTGTGCACGCTGGACATCTGATAAATGTAGACAAAATATCAATTATAAGTTGATGGAATCGTCATCCAGTGTATTGTTTTCGTGAAAAATGTTTTTTTTTATCATTCAAGGAGAGGATTGAACATGGCTAGGTAGTCGTTATTTAGAAACTGAATTTAAAATATATTATAAAGGAATATGAATTGCGATTTTCGTGAAAATTTCAGACCCTCTCATAACGTACAAAAAAGTGGCTTCCATCTAGTTTTTACGATAAATACATTGGACACATATCCTTCAAAAGTGAACAATTTTCTATCTGTAAGTGCTTTTTAGTACATTTTTCACATAAAAATATCTTAATTAAGTAGAAAATGAGATTTTACTTAAAATAATATAAATGAGTGATATGCGGAACATAACGTAATTTTAGGTTATGTATTCTATAATAACGACGATAATAATTCATCATTTGGATATACATTGGGTATAATGACTTATTTTAATATGTTCCTCACATGTGTTATTATATTAAAGTAGAAGAAAATAGTAGCATTCAGTTAGAAAATCATTATTTTCAAAGATATGATGATATGTCTAATGAAGACAAGAAGGAAAAAGCGCTTTTTTCAACTTTATGAGACACAAATACATGAATCCAAACTTGTCTTCTGGTGCTACTTGAATTTCTCATTGATTATATTGCTTTAAACTTAACGAAATGTTAATATAATAATAATTTTTTATTATAAAATTAAAATCGATCATGTAGTAAAACCTGTTATACGACGAATACGACCCCGTTATTTTAGTACTACATTTGGCCACTAGTTTGCGTATCGTTGTATTTCAGATCTCAATGCGCGAACTGCCCAATACTCATTGGTCAAAGCTGCACCTTCGACAATATTCAGCATGAAAACGGCAATGTATATATTGTAACCTGCGCGTTACATAAGAGCTCCTGAAAACAGGCAAATCGATATTCTTCTGAGTGAACTCCAAGAGAAGTTGCATCACTCAGGAGAATATCCAGAGCGCAGACTCGAACGCCTCCCACTAAAAAAGTAGAACAGGAATAGTGGGAAGAAGGCCCATCGCGAGCTATAAAAACTCTTACGCAACACAGAACGAGGAGATGGAGGCTTGCGGGCGAACCGCAAGGATCCCTGGGGAGCATTACTTCGGGAGTGGCTTGAGATCCCTCTTTCTCTTGTCTCTCCCATACTCTTTCTATCTAACGGTGAGAATCTTGAGAGCGTTCAGACTCTCTCAATATTCTCTAGAGGTTCTGATCCTTGTGCAAGCTACTCAAGCGACCTCAGCTGTGAGGAGTTTTTTGAGGGTTAAAAATTCGTAAACTGAATAATTTATATGCACTTTATTTTTAAATCAATTTTACCAAGTGATCCGCATACGAGTAGAGCGAATTTCTCGTACCCTAGTCCCGGAAGCGGCATTTGGCAAAATTAAGATGTCTATCAAGAACGATTAGAGCCTTAGAAGCAGACGGATTGCTAGTCCTTCTAACCTGGTTCAGAAAGGCTGTAATCGACTTCATAGGATAAAGCGTCTTTTTCGTGGAATTGATATGCACGGAAAGTCCTTATTGAAAGGAAACTTTATCGTTGTAAATCCCTCAGAGATTTCTCTCTCTCTCTGTGAAGAGATAGCCTTAGCGCGTTCAAAGTTTGTACCTCGAAAAGAGGAAATTGTCTGCGTTTTAGAAAAGGACACTATATTTTCAAGGGCAGTGATCCTAATCTTGTACCAACGACGCACCTGTAAACATAAATATTTAAGACCCCGTAGGTCAGGGCTTCAGGCTCCATAATTTTCGTACATTTTACCTAATCAGTTTATTTTTGAGTTTTTGAAATTTATGATAATCATTCAGGTTAGCAGAGTTATACATTGAATTTCTACTTTATATAAAGACTTAGACTCTAGAGAGTCCCATTTATAAAAGAATTTATCCTCGAATAGGATCTTACGCTCAATAAAGCGAGTTATATTGTGAATCAAATCAAATTTAATATTGTATGCATTATATAAAAATTAAAATTGCTAAATGCAAAAACAAAATCCATAAAAAGATTTTTTAAACTTTATTATAAGAACAGGTAATTCCTGAACTAATGCCAAAGGCTAGAGGCCATATTAAAATAATCGTTTCTTTTCTCTTGAATATAAGGCTAGAAAAGGGATAAATTGTGCATTTTTAGCTAGAGTAGGTTTTCTTGAATAAATCAAGTTCTATATACCGGAATCTCATTTTTTCTCTCATGACAACCTTTCTTTTATCGATAATTAGTCTTATAATTTAATTGCATGTATGAGTAATTTCAATTTACTTTATCTAGTTAACAGCCCTT
>CAKNXH010037492.1:0-10638 GCA_932178445.1 Andricus quercusramuli | reverse complement strand
GTCCTTTACTTCTGTTGGACGAACCTTTAGTTTCTGTCGACTCTGATGAAGACTTTTAAATTTGTGAAAAAGCACTATAAGGTAACCTAAGTGCAGTCTATATATCGTGTAAGTGTAGATTACTGTTTTTTTTTGGTTTGAATCATTTAAATAATGTGTTGTTTGTAATAAGGGAAAATAGATTTTCAAAATATTTGCGAAGAGTAGAAGACCCTTGCGTAATTTTCGAAGGTGATTTAACCAAAGAATGCCGCCAGGATTTTCAAATTTCTCAAGGAAATACTCGAGTCAGGCAGTTGATCCTCGAGGATTTCAGTAAACATAACCGTCCTTTCCAGGTTTCATAGACCCACTGAAAATTGTGGATCTAGTCCCATCGAATTTCGGTGAACCTGACCGCTCTTTTCAGTTTACATAGGCTCACGCATTTGACATAAATATTTTCGTGAAAAAAATTTATCTTCTGCCAGATAAATTTTATCTTTCGCAAGATAAATTTCATCTTTCGTCAGATGAAACTGACCTATATCAGCTTTAATTTTCCCGAAACACGCAATTTAGCCTTCGCTAAATAAATAAAAAAATATGTTTGGGCCACCTGGTGAATCATCTGAACTACCTGGATTCTCATAGTAAAACTCTGCCTGGTAAGCCTCCTGGTGAATCCAGACCATGCACGCGATGGAAACATGTTTTCTCGAGTGTTCATATAATTATTATTATACATTATTTATAAACAATAATTTCGTTATTAAGTTCAGTGTACTCCTTTCAGTAACGAAAGGAAACAAAAGTAGAACTCATTTTTGTGGTTGATGACGATAACAGCAACGAAAATAACGAAAGTTTCAGTCCCGGTTTCAGTTTGACCCCGGGTGCCAAGCGCCAAGGGGTGCCAAAACGGGGAAATACGGGGCAATACGGTTCCGGGGGCCCCACGGTCGCTTACAATGTTCGGGCTCTTCAACGGTTACCAGGGACTGGCTTCTAAATAAAAAAAAAAAAAAGGTCATCGAAGTAGGAGTCGGTGGAGAAGCCGCCTCGGGTGCCATCCCATGCTACGCCGCCACTGCAGTACATATTAACGTGACTTAACGAAGAGGAACCTATTATGTTGTTTCTTTTCAATCAGATTCCTAGAAGAAACTTTGCTATCTGTAAATTGCACATAAAAAGTTACACTGTCATGATTTTAACATAGAATCTCTGTAAAATTAACAGATTTCTTTCTGCCTCTATTTAAAACAATATACGCAGACGTATGAGATTTATTTTACATGTCGATTTCTGGTGATTAATATCCTTTCTATATATTATGAAATATAAAGAAATCAACAAGAAAGATTACAGAAAATAGCGCAGGATTATGTAATCGAGACGTGTCACGAGACCCGCCTTATAATTTAACGCAGCCGAACGTTTTTTGTTTCCTGATTAGTACTTCATTTCTAATCGAACGGATAAATTCACAACTTTTTTTGAATTTTCAGATCCAAATGTCGAAATAAAGAAACTCTTTCTTTCAATTTGATTCGGAACATTGCTTTTATCTCGATAATACACAGATGAAACGCATAGATAAATAATTATGATAATTACTGCCATGTTGACAGTTGTCAGGTACACGGAAGTGTAGTTGGGAATGCCAAGTGGAACGACACTCTACTAAGTACAATAATGGTATATTGGCACCACGGTCACGGTTGTAATACGTGCGAAATTGCTGGAGTGCGCCGGCTCACGTCAATTAAAAGTTCAACGAGCCGATCCAACATATCTCTCGTTCGATTTCCGAGCACTGCAACAGTAGTCACTAGTCAATAATATAGCTTATTATTATTACATGAGAAAAGTACAAGATTAAAACACTTTCACATAATATTTTGCAACATATTATTCACAACTTTTGAATTATGTATGCTCAGAAAAATATTATTACATAATGGTGCTTTTATTAACGACTCTTCATTTCTCCATAAGTTGATAACTACCTCATTTTATTTTTATTATTATGTTTTTAATATGATAAGTGAGAAGCAAAAAGATTTTTCTGTCAAGGTCACAGATGAAAGTTCCGGTCCCAAATCTATCATTGAGCACCAGAAGGTAAGTAGGGGTAAACAGTACGAAGTGGGTACCAGTACGAACTGAATAATGGGAAAAAGTGACTGGCCCAAGGGGGAAATTTATCACCGGCGCGGTACCGCGCCAGTACCGCCATGCGGAGTGCGGTACTGGCGCGTTACTGTTGGAATACTGGCATTAACAGGAATATCAATAAAATAGTTTTTAAATAAATAATTCAAATTGATTACAATTTTTCTTCGTCTAATATTTCGTTTTTTGGCAATCTAGACTACTTTACAACTTTCTATAATGATAGGAAATGTAATTTTTTATGAACATTAAAAATTGTTAACGACGGAACTTAGAAATTTGATCGTGAACTTTGACAATTTTTTAATAAAAAATTTTTTTAAACTTTCGTGTAATGTTTGGTTGTTAGGTGTTTTTAGACATTTTAGAACATATGAACCATATTTTCAAACGTATTTCAAAACGTTTTTCAGTACTGGATGAGTGGCCGATTATCTGTACTGGTGACCAGTACTGAGCCAGTATTGCGCCGGTGGTGAACTCCGGCGGGATACGGAAAATTTCACCTGTGACCATAGTCAGCGTTTTTTACTAGGCCCGTAAAGTGCCAGTATTGAACCGAAGATTGGCTTAACTCCGTGAGAAACGGGTTGGCTGGCATGCATTAGGCCTGAGTTCTGCTAGTATTGAACCAACGCTTGGTATAACTGCGGCAAATAAGGTTTGACCGCTGCTTGCATGGTGAGCATTGCCCGTATTGCGCCAGTATGCAGGTGACGCTTGGCTCAACTTTGGCAAATAAAGGTTGGGCATTGTTAGCATTTTTTACTGGGCCCGCAAAGTGCCAGTATTTAACCGACGATTGGCGTAACTCCTGTGCACTGGCGCAGTACTATTCCTGGGTTTCAGCCAGTACTATGCCTGTACTGGTCAGCCAGCTGTAGCTAGCCATTACAGGCGCAGTACTACGCCCGTTGTGATTAATGGTCCAAGTCCAAAATTTCCACATGGTGTACGTATCAGTATTGCGCCAGTAGAAGATCCAGTATCACGCCAACCATTGGCTGAAATCTCATGTCGGTTGTCAATCAGCACTTGAAGTTGGTATGTAACCAGTACTACGCCAACCGCTGGCTACACGCTGGTGCCGGAAAATGCTCATGCACGAACCACATTCGAACTTTGGGGACCGCGAGCCCAATATATACACCCCACGCATATATATTTAAAATATATACACGTGAGGTGCACACATGGGCGCGCAGTCCACAAGGAACGAAGGTGAGTGTGGGACTTACCAAACGGCACCTACCCACTAAACCTTAACTCCTTTTTCCGCCAACCCATATCCTCGGAACCGCTTATCGCATTACTTCAAGGACATGGGGCTAAGGCCAATAAGCCGTGCTTCGGCTTCCAACTGTTATGTGCCAGCCTGGCATTTGTACGATTCTCACCCAACCAAGATGCACGCATCGTCCTCAGTGGTGTGGTGATACCACAACCCGGGCTCGTCGGCCTTCGGCATCCCGGTTGGATGTAGTCTGCTATTTGCGTCGTCCATCCGGCTTCTTCGCAGAGGCGGCCTCTCTGAACGACGCACACCGCATTGTACCCGGCAGATGGTCGGTCCGGGGTTTCTCTTCTTTAGCAGCGCAAAGGTAGTACTGCGGCGCACTTTCGCACGCCGCAGTCCTATGGATCTCTTTGCCGCACCTCCAGCAGGCTTGGGTCCGGTCTGGGCCCCTGCATCCCGCCGCCATATGGTGAAAGTCCAGGCAGCGGTAACACCTTGTAGACTCTGTCTTCCTCCGCACACGACAGGACACCCACCCGACTTTGAGGTGTCCCGTGCGGAGAAGTCTTTTCGCCAGGTCCTCCTTCATTTCGACAAAGGCCCTCAGATTACCTCTGAAGGCCTTCCTCGTCATGCTAACCTTCACCTCTCCCGTTGCTGATTTCCCGAAATGCTTTCGGACCGCAGCCTCCACATCCTCTGCATCCGTAATCAGGTCAAGGTCCAGGACCTCGACTTCGATGCGGGGAACGAGATTGCGTACGTCCCCCTACTCCCTTTTGCTTCCTTGATGGCCGCGGACAGCTTTGATCTGCTATCCGCAGCCAGCCCTACCTCAGCCGGTATTATCAAGACCGCCTCGGGTCAGGCTCTCTTCAATCTGTCCTTCTTAATGGGTGCCTGTTTAGGAGTCATCCCCTCTACATTCTCGCCCTTCAGAGTCGAGGATGCCACAATGGTATTGCGGGTCCTCGGCTTCTTCGCCCTCTGCTTGACAGCGTTTGTCTCAACGGGACTCATTGGAGGCTCCCTTTCGCGCTTCCCAAGTTGGGTAGTGGGAGCCTCCACGGCTTCTCCATTTTGAGTCCCGCTTTGACTCATATCTTTCCTCGCCTTCGCCTTATTTAGGTGCTTCTTACCTATCTCCTTTCCGACGAACTTTATAGCGTCCTGGTAATAACAGTCAATGCACATCATGGTCGACTGCAACTGGTCTGCAACACGGTCCGCCTTCCCTAGACCATATCATGGGTCACCCATGAGTTTTCGATCCTCCTCCGCATACATGTACGCTCCCATTATATCGTTTTTGGCACGAGTCTTCAGACTCATGTCGATATTTTCCACAACGTCCAGTTCTCCCTCCAACTCCTCACATACACTTCGGTTTAAATTTGGTACATTCTCCATTAAAATTCCCACGAGTAGCTAGGGAAATAAAGGTCCACCACCGCAAAGCCCCGAATGCGAGGGTAAGGTCTGTGTACTCTAGAAGGCGACCTGGTATCCTAGATATACCGTTAGCCACACCACTCCCCTGGTGCCATGCAGTCTTCGGCACGGTGGATTAACGCCTTGACTTGGAGGTTTTTCCTTCGGGACCATCCCTGGACCCTTGCCTGCGACGGCTTATTGAGTGGTGCAACCGTATTCAGCAGAAACCCTCGGTACAGGGCCGCAACAGGAAGCGGTCATGGTTTTTTCTCGGTGTGTCTTTCACCCAGTGTGGTTGGTCCGCGGGGCCTATTTTATTCCAGCCCTACCCTCTGTTTCCAGCGAGCATTCCCCTATCCGCCACCCGGGGACGCGCCGGGTATATTATTCCTAATCCAGTAGTAAACCAGTATAATGCCAACCGTATTTTCAACCAACCGGTATTTCACCAGTGATGACGGTCAGTACTGGGCCAGTTGTAAAGCAATATAACGCCAAACGTTGGCGGAACTCTTGCGTCGGTATCTCGCCAGTAGTGACAGTCAGTACTGGGATAGTTGTAAACCGGTATGACGCCAACCGTTGGCGAAACTCTTGTGTCGGTATTCTACCAGTAATGACAGTCAGTACTGGGCCAGTTGTAAACCAGTACTATGCCGATGGTTGGCACAGTACTAACATCCAGTACTGGTATTTCTTCTCTATTACAACAGGCGCGGTACTGCGCCAGTCGTGAACTCTGGCTAATATCCGACTTTTCCCCCTGGGGGGTTTTTAAACAGGGGTTTTGTAATATTTTCACGAGTAGCAATATTTGAAAAATGTATAACTAGTCTTCCGACCATTTACTCGCTATCTTCAAATTATAAAATGGGAAGATTTGTTTTTGAAATCGAGATGAAAATTTTGTCCGCTGACAGATCGTTACTTTTCAAGGGATTAAACGGCTTTCACTGTTCTTTCACAGGTTTCTTTAATTCATCAAACTCTTGGCTTAAAAACTTTCTCATGATTGATTCTCTTAGTTTTCATCGACAATGTATTTTACGTGTTCTCATGAGAAGTGTCATTCAGTTCGTGGTGAATAAATTGTTGACAGGTTAGGCTTGGGTGCGTCTTTATGTGTCTGACTGTGTGTCTCTTTGTGTGTCTGACTGTGTGTCTGTAGATTCTTAGTCTGTTAACATGATAACTTTGAAAAGAATTGCCAGATTGGATTGGATTTGTCTTTGGTATACTCTTATCTTGGCTTCAACTAAAGGTCAAGTTTTTTGAAAAAATTCAAAAAGTAAGAGCACTTTCAAAATTGTTGAGACCACTTTTTTCAACATTTAAAAATTCTATGTACGGCTATTCGCAGTACTTAAGAATACGAACAATTATTTCTCATGACTTTCTTCGATAACAAAAAATACCAGAGTCATAGCATTTACAAAATTTAAAAAAAAGAGAATTTCCAGCCAAACAACGCACGATATGAAAAACAATCTAGAGAAAAAAAACGTTGATTTTTGAACACGCTACAACATTATCATAAAAACTTTTTGAAATTTCTTCGAAAATCGAAAATTCACATCTTGATCGTTCAAAAAACAAATTGATATCAGTTCGAACTCGAAAGTTTATTGCCTCACTACCCGATTCGGGTAGTGTTTCTAGGTGGATATTTAATACCAGTGTGGGCCCACGACACCCACTACGGGCCAACAGCACGCAGTATTCCCGAACGGTCACCCATCCAAGTACGAACCGCACCCAAAAAAGATCTACAAATTTTAGATGAATCAATTTTTGATATAGGACGCGCAGCCTTGGTTTTATTCGTAATAAATTACATTGAAAATAAAATTAAAAATTTGTTGGACAAATGTATTGCATTGTATTTTTTATAACGCTTCGTTTTACGGGTTTGAGGGCTCGGTTCCCTTTACATCTTTTACAATTTCACTTAACCACTATGCCTTATGCTTATCTTAAGCAAGGATTGGAACCTTATAAGTGCTTAAGGGCCCGGATCCGTACCTGAACCTTTTAAATTCTTAAGGGTTCGGGTCTGGACGATTTGAGAAAGAAGAGCAGTTTACGTGGAGGGATTGAAATTATTGAGTTAACTTGAGATTGCGCAAAATAGTTCTACGGAACTAAAGATGCGCAGAAGAATGATACTGCACATTATTGTACGCAGTACAGTGACAAGGCGCATCTAGTTACGAATGCACAGTATAGTCGAATGGCACTTATGAGTGCGCAGTAATGTTAAAGGTGATTATAGATGCGCAGTAGCGTCACACTGCACTTAAATCCGCGCAGTGGAATTCCATGGAAGTTAAGAATGCGCAGTAAAGTTAAGGGATATTTATATATGCGCAGTAGATTTACATGTCACTTACGTCTGCGCAGTTGTGTTTAATGGCACATGCGGATGCACAGTAAAGTTACACTGCATTCACTGCTGTGCAGTAGCGTTACATGACATGTAAGGATGCGCATCACAGGTACACGGCACTCATGACAGCGCAGTAATGTTAGGGGTACTTATAGATGTGCGGTAGAGTTACATATCATTTACATATATGCAGTAGAGTTCCATGGAACTTACGGGTCTGCAGTGTATCTACACGTCACTTATATATGCACAGTAAAGCTAAGGGACATTTATATGTGTGCAGTAGAGTTCCATACCACGTATGGCTACACGGTAAAGTTACACGGCACTTGAGGCTGCGCAGTAGAGTTCCATGCAACTTACGGATGCACAGTGGATCTACAATTATGGGTGCGCAGCAAAGTTAGAGGTATTTATGTATGCACAGTAGAGTAGCATAGCGCTTGCAACTGCGCAGTAGAGTTGTATAGCACCTGAAACTGCGCAGTAGTTTAATGGCGCGTATGGCTGCTCAGTAAAGTTACATGGAACTTACTGCTGTGCAGTAGAGTTACATGCTTTATTTGTCCAATGGGATTTGATGCCCAATAGAGTTGCATATCACGGATGCGCATTAAAGTTTTATGCCATTCACAGAGACAAAGTATAGTTATGTGGCACTTTTGGCTGCGCAGTGGAGTCCCATAGAACTAACGGGTGCGCTCTATAGCTAAACGTTACTTATGGCTGTGCAGTACGTTTACGGGATAATATGCGCAGTAAAGATACAATCATCGCTGCGTATTAGAGTTACGGCACGTATGGATGTGAAGTAGAGTTACGGGTATTTCATGGATGCTCATTTGAGTTAAACGGCACGCCTATCTGCGCAGTTAAGTTTGACAGCCTTTACATCAGAGCAGTAGTATTTCGCAGAAATTAAGGCTGACTAGTAGATATTACGATACCAAAAACTTGTAAACACATTTCTTAACCCAAGTGCGAATTTCCGGAACTGAACACATGGCCCAGACTTGGTCCAATTTCGTCAGCCAAAGATCGGCAAATGTTATTGGGCCAATATCGGAATTTTAATCAGCTCAGTGTTGTGCCCGTACTGGCTGCCTACACTGGCTATTCAAATTTGTTGATCTACCGCCGATGCTTGGCCTAGTGATGGCAGATTACTGCCCCAAGTGTCACTTTTATCACGGCAAAACGTGTTTTAATGGGAAACGCCAGAGACTGCCCCAGCAAAGGCGCATCACTGAGCCCAGTGTGACTTTCACTACGGCAAACCATAATTGAATGTTAAAAAACATACATTTTATGTCAATTTTAAACGTTGTGAAATGGTCTAAAACACCTCAAAACCAAACCTTACACAGGAGTTTAAGAAAATTTGTTATTAAAAAACTCAAAAATCATGATAAAATTTCTAAGTTCCGTCGTTGAAAATTGTAAATGATAATAAAAAATTACACCTTCTGTCATTGCAGAAAGTTGTCATGTAGTATAAAACGCAAAAAAACGAAATAATAGGCAAAGAAAAATTGTAATCGATATAAATTATTTATTTAAAAATTATTCTATTGATATTCCTGTTAACAGTTCGTATATTTTACATATACATAAGGAATAGCCAAAGTCTGGCCCAGACTGCGTGCACTGCTGTTCCAAACTTGGTCTTTACTTTGGCTAAACAAGTTTGAATAGGAAACGCCAGACTCTGGCCCAGCAAAGGCGCATCACTGGGCCCAGTGTTACTTTCACTACAGCAAACCATGTTTTCAGAGGAAAAGCGAGTATTTGGCCCAGTCTCGGCACACTGCTGTTCCAAACTTCGTCTTTACTTTGGCTAAACATGTTTTAATAGGAAACGCCAGAGTCTGCCCAGCAAAGAAGCATCACTGGGCTGAGTGTGACTTTTACTAAGGCAAGTCATGTTTTAAGAAGAAGAGCCAGAGTTTGGCCGACACTCAGCGCACTGCTGTTCCCAACTTCGTCTTTACTTTGGCTATACATGTTTGAATAGGAAAATCCAGAGTCTTCCCCATCAAAAGCGCATCACTGGGCCCAGTTTTACTTTTACTACAGCAAACCATGTTTTAAGACAAAGAGCCAGAGTTTGGCCGAGACTCGGCGCACTGCTGTTCCAAACTTCGTCTTTACTTTGGCTTAACATGTTTTGATATGAAATGCCAGAGTTTAGCCCGGACTCGGCGCACTACTGTTCCTAACTTCGTCTTTACTTCGGCTAAACATGTTCTAATAAAAAAAGCCGGAGTCTGCCCAGTAAAGGCGCATCACTGGGCCCAGTGTTATTTTTACTACAGCAAACCATGTTTTAAGAGGAAGAGCGAGTGCTCAGCCCAGTCTCGGCGCACTGCTGTTCCAAGCTTCATCTTTCCTTTGGCTAAACGTGTTTTAATAGGAACAGCCAGTGCCTGCCCAGCAAAGGCACATCACTGGGCCCAGTGTGACTTTTACTACGGCAAACCATGTTTAAAGATGAAGAGCCAGAGTTTGGCCCGGACTCTGCGCACTACTGTTCCCAACTTTGTCTTTACTTTGGCAAACCATGTTTTAAGACAAAGAGCCAGAGTTTGGCCGAGACTCGGCGCACTGCTGTTCCAAACTTCGTCTTTACTTTGGCTAAACATGTTTTGATATGAAATGCCAGAGTTTAGCCCGGACTCGGCGCACTACTGTTCCTAACTTCGTCTTTACTTCGGCTAAACATGTTTTAATAAAAAAGCCGGAGTCTGCCCAGGAAAGGCGCATCACTGGGCCCAGTGTTACTTTTACTACAGCAAACCATGTTTTAAGAGGAAGAGCGAGCGTTCAACCCAGTCTCGGCGCACTGCTGTTCCAAACTTCATCTTCCCTTTGGCTAAACGTGTTTTAATAGGAACAGCCAGTGTCTGCCCAGCAAAGGCACATCACTGGGCCCAGTGTGACTTTTACTACGGCAAACCATGTTTAAAGAGGAAGAGCCAGAGTTTGGCTCGAACTCTGTGCACTACTGTTCTAAACTTTGTCTTTACTTTGGCAAAACATGTTCCAATAGGAAAAGCCAAGGTCCGACCCACCAAAGGCGCATCACTGGGCCCAGTGTCAAGTTCACTACGGCAAACCATAATATTTAAAACAAATTGAAAATACGTTTCAAAATATGGTTTATGTGTTTAAAAATGTCCAAGAACTATGAATGTAACTGTCGCGAATACAACTTTCTTCCTGTTTTTTTTTGAGGAAAAAATTGTATGTCAATTTTAAACGTTCACGATCAAATTTCTAAGTTCCGTTGTTGAAAATTTTAAATGTTCATAAAAATTGACATTTCCTGTAATTATAGAAAGTTGTAATCCTATAGATGAAAACTCGTAATTTCATGAAGGAAGAATTTCTGTTAGCTATAGTAAGTCATAGGGTGACCTCTATA
>CAKNXH010037455.1:0-11402 GCA_932178445.1 Andricus quercusramuli | reverse complement strand
ACCGTTACGCTGTAGCGTAATGTTTGCGTTCGGCCGGTCCGCCAGGGACCATAAGGAAAATACCTTTTGAGTTTAATGCGGGCTAAATGATACAAGATATTATAAATGCGTAAAAGAACTTTTTGTAGAACTTTTTTAAGTGGGCAAACTATTTGCTCAAAATTTTTGTGTATCCGTTGTTTTTTCAAGAAAAATGAGAGAATTCGATTTTATGAAAAAAAATTATCCTGCCCACAAAAGTTAGTTAGCCCGCATTAAACTCAAAAGGTATTTTCCTTATGATAGTACAAATTTAACAAAAAATTGGCAAAAAATATAAGTGTGGGTTTTTTGAGAAAATCTCTACCAGAATCTGGAAAGAAATCGTAAATATCTCAATTAGGTCAAAAGTTATACGAGTTTAAAGAAAAACGTAGGGTTTTTTTTTGAAAAAAAGCCAAAAATTCAAATACGCATAACTCTGTAACAAATTTTTTTCCACTAATCGCAAAAATACTTATCGCCTAATTTCCTCTAAAAAACAACATATTTTGTCCCCGAGAGATTCTGCAACTTCAAGTGTAGAACCTGCATGATTTGAAATGGATTCGGTCAGCTGATCGCTCGATAGCTCGATCGTACTGCGAAAATGCACTGTCGGTAACAGCTGCATCTGCATGTTGCTGCCGCCTGTTTCGGTAGGAATGTTAAATTTGAATAAGAAATGCAATTTGTAATTTTCTTTTTCTGTGTTTATTGGCAAGTTCGAATGATTGGCAAATGCAACAGTATCACTGCAATTCAAATAAATAATCAATTTCTTTTCAGAATAATAAACGAGGTCTCAGAAGAAGAAAAGTGTTCAATTGAACACTTTTCTTCTTCTGAGTTTGCCGCTGTGAACTCGCTGATAATAATCAATAATGATTTTACAATTTGGCTTAAAATTATTTATTGAATTATTATTTATACACCTTATTCGCCTTAAAGTAGTGACCCCGGGAAAAGTGCATATCTTTTGGTACAGTTAAAGTCGATTCCGTCTTCACGGGCTAATGAAGTGCAGTTTTCTATCTAGGATTATTATCATTCGTAAAGTGATTATATTTAAAAAGTGTCTACAACCACAGCCACCACGACGTCGATGACGCCCGTTGTGACTACGACTACAATGACCCTGCCGTTAAATGGTGTACAAAATACAGCACCTAGCTCATCCCTAGTAACAAGATAACTGCAGACTGGCGCAAGCTGGGTACCAGAAAAATAAGAATCTGTTTGCAGCCTGGTGCCCGGCTGGTTCCGCTTTGGCGTGCTGTTCTGACACCAGAGTCTGGTATAGCAGATCCTGGACCAGACTGGTCATGATATACACCAGACAAAATTAAAATAACGTAAAATGGTGCTAAATAGGTTTCTGTGATAGTTGTACACTATATTTAAGCCCTTTCTGGGAGAATATACTGCCAAGACGTCACAGCATTCCAGGAGACACACTGAAATATTAAAAACATAACCTGTTGTCGTAGAAGCTTGCATGCTTGCATGTTTGGTCATACTTGTGAATCGTTCAAATTTCCGAATGCTAGATTTTCAATTTCATTATTTATATTCTACATTAGTTACTAGTGTTTGAACCAAATACCAGAATCTGGTTCCTTTATTCACCAGATTCTGTTCTTTGTCTAGTCTGATATTTTCTCCCGCCAGTCTGGTCGACTAGGGGGAGCAGATGCTGAGCCAGACTCTGGCCTCTGTCATACAAGGCAGACGTTGCTCCTACCCTGGCGGACCGAACGAACGGAGCGGATACGCTACAGCGTATCCTTATAGTATCCACATCGTATCCTCTCCGTATCATGCAAGAAAAACTGATTAAAAAAGGAAGATGAACATTTCACTTATTGAAATTCGGATTCTACGTGAAATTTTGCGTTAAAAGGTCACGGAGTAATCGCAATAGTTTTTCTTGCAACATTAAGAACTTTCAAAAAATGTAATAATTATCGATAACGTGGACTGAAGGCGACTTCAAACGCATCGTCGACGGATAAAGCCTATGAACTGCTACTGAATGACGATGCGTTTGAAGTCGCCTTCAGCGCACGTCATCGATGAGTATTATATTTATGAAAAGTTTTTAATGTTGCAAGAAAAACTATTGCGATTACTCTGTGACCTTTGACCTCAAAATTTCACGTAGAATCCGAATTTCAACAAGTGAAATGTTAATCTTTCTTTTTTAATGAGTTTTTCTTGCATGATACGGAGAGGATACGATGTGGATACTATAAGGATACGCTGTAGCGTATCTGCTCCGTTCGTTCGGTCCGCCAGGGTAGGGATCTTTCGCAGGTCTGATGCTTCTGGATTATGCCACGATTAACCGCGTTAGAGTGAAAATCCCACCCTTTTGGCTGGCAGATCCTGAGATGTGGTTCGCTCAGGTGGAAAGACAGTTCGCGCTCGCGGGAGTACAGTTAGACGAAACAAAGTTCAATTACGTTGCCTGGAATCTAGATGCAAAATTTGCGGCTGAAGTGCGCGATATTTTAATCTCAGTACCCGGACCTGAACGAACATATCAGATACTAAAAACGGAACTCATTAATCGAATAAGTGCCTCGCAGGATCAAAAGACACGCCGCCTGCTCGAGCATGAGGATATAGGCGATCGAACGCCATCCCAGTTTCTCCAACACCTCCGCGGTCTTGCAGGTAACGTTTTTCCAGATACTGTCCTGCGACCACTCTGGCTCGCTCGGCTGCCTACGTCGATGCAGACTATTCTGGCAACACAGGACCAGACCCAGCTTGACAAGCTGTCCTAGCTCGCCGATGCTATCGCGGAAGCAACGCCCAAGACCCGTGTTACCGAGGTGTCCGCAAATTTAGCACCTCTAGAAGCCATGCTTCAGCAGCTCGCCCATGTAACAACCAGGATTGCCGAAGTGTCAGTTACGTTGTCAGAAGTAACATCGGGCTCACGAGATCGCAGCCGGTCTGCGTCTCGCGGCCGTTTCCGCGATCGCAGTGGAAGTCAATATCGCCGGAACAACCAAGACGGTGTTTCTTGGTACCACAAAACCTTCGGTAGTGACGCTAAAAATGCAACAAACCGTGTGCCTATAAATCAGGGATTGAGAGCAAGGTGACGCTCGCCACTTTTCTCTTCTCTAGGCAGAGGGAAGAATATAGCAGGTCAGTATCTTGTCTCCTACGCCTATGAGTTCAATGAGTTAACGTGACGCCATAAATCTCGTTCAGGGGACTGAAAACATTTTCTTGGTGGGTCCCGTTCCGGACCCGTAAGGGGTCTGCGGCCAGCTGTGGCGTTCGCCTCTCCTTGAGCAATGAAATAGACATGCGTTGAACGTTAATGCTTTGCAGTGCGTTATGCTCAACTCTCTCAGGTCAAACGCCGCAAGGCGTGGTGCATGATATCGAAGGAAAGGAGTTTACACGGGATGGCGGAGAACTCTCCGCAAAAGTGGACGCTATTCGAATCCCGCCGTGAGTGGAGCAGCTTTTTCAGCTCCTCAATAGCTCCTCATCGAGAAAATGGGCATAGATTTTTGGAATATAATGTATATTGTTGAAAATTTGTCTTTCTTGGTTGAATTGAACTTGGCTTGATGTAATATTAAATCTTTATCAGTTAAAATATCAACTACGACCATTTTTGTTCAGAAATCATCATTTAGGGTTGAAAATTCAATCACTTGGTTACAATGTTAACAACTTTTTCAAAAATTCATCTGTATGGTTTACAAGTAATATATTTTGATGAAAATTAGTTTTTTGGGATGTTTCTCTTTAATTGAAAATGGAACTGTTTAGCTAAACATTAATGTGTTTCTGTTGAAGATCCAACTATTTTGTTGATAATGGCTCGTTCTTGGATGAATTTTACTGCTTTTCATTTACAATTGAAGCATTTTTGGTTTAAATATTTCCATTAATACACTTCTCCTTGAGAAGTCACATATGTTTGTTGCAAATTTAACTATTTTGTCGAAAATTTTACTACACTGTTAAAGATTAACTTCTTTTGGTTGGAGATTAGGGTGGTTCAAAAATTTTTTTTCAGAATTTTTATGGGGACACCCCAGAAATTTGTTCGAAACCACACAAAAATAAATCAATTCTTTTTCTTTCGAAAAGAAGGATATTTAGGGGTGCCGTAAGCCCCATGAAGTTTAACATGTTTTTGTAAATCTTATTCAGAATCCTCAATATTATCTCAATCGAGTTGAAACTCAACATTTCTCTTCACACTTAGCCATAGAATACGAATAAAATATCACTTTTCAAATACCAACACCATAGGTCTTTTTAGTATAGGGTCCCACAGAAACCCCATAAGTGAAAGAATGGGTTTTGCGAGTTTGTCGCGGTAATTATGACTTTTTTGACGGTTTTTTCAGTAAAAATTATTTCTGGCACATAGAAGACCATTTCATACTGATGATTAGATGTTCACATGAATTGTTTAAACAATTGAATTGTTTCAATTGAATTGTTTTCAGCAATTTTCTCATAGAATGGAGTTAGAAAGACGCGGTATTTCCACAAATTTTCCATTTCTTGTCCAATTTTCAATTAGAGGGCAGTGATAGTTCATCAATGATAACAAGAGTGATTGTTTGAACAATCTATTATTAATGTTAATGATATAATTTCAATTTCAATATAATATGATAATTAATAAATCACATTTAGTCAAATTTTCAATTAAGATAAGTTAAGTGATTGATAGATGCTTTTCTAGAAAGATGCTTTTCTTTTTAAATTTCTGACTTTTTGTCCAATTTTCATTTGAACTGAAGTAATAATGAATTCAAGTTAACAAAATAATTGTTCAGACAATTTATTGTCATTATTAGTAATATAGTCTTTCCCTAATTGGTAGAATGTTGCGGTTTTTTCTGAAAATTTCAACTGTTTGTCTATTTTTTTCATTATGCGTGACTTACCGGCCAAAATCGACGGGTTAAGTTAAACAGTGATTAATAACTCTCTCTAATCATACTTTAGAAGATGGTGGAACGCAAGGTACTGATTAAATTAGAATAATCGAGGATTAACATCTTAATCAGAGTTCGTGAAATCGGCCCTTAATAATTTATTAGATTTCGCCAAAATAATTGTTTAAACAAATTATTATTCTTTATGACTATCTTCATCTATACCAATGCCTCATGGTGGCGGGTTTTCGGCAATTTTTACCTTCCTGTCCTTTTTTTGCTTAGTGAGGTAATAATTAATTAAAGTTAACAAAAAAGTTGTTTAAAAAATTTGATATTGATTTCTGCCTCTGGTGTAAAATAGCTATTTTTCTGTCAATTAATTTTTTTTAAGCATTAAGAAAAGAGGAAAAATAATTCACTGAAAACAACAATACCATTCGAAAAATCATTTTTGTTGTGCTTGACTTATTATTTGTTCATAAATAAGAAGGCGATGCAAAGTTGAAGATTTTAGAAAAAACCGTCACTTTCTAGCACTTATATAAGAAAAGATAGTTATAACAAAAAGAAAATTGAATAGCATTTCGAACTCGAAAGTTCATTGCCTCACTACCCGATTCGGGTAGTGTTTCTAGGTGGATAAATACTACCAGTGTGGGTCCACCACACCCACGACGGGCCAACACCACGCAGTATTCCCCGAACGGTCACCCATCCAAGTATTAACCGCGCCCAACGCTGCTTAACTTCAGTGATCTTACGGGAACTGGTGTTTCCAGCGTGGTATTGCCGCTGGCAAGATAGTTATAAACAATATTAAATTGCTTAAACAACTTTTTTGTTAACTTTCATTAATTACTACCTCACTAAGTTAAAAAAGGACAGAAAGGTAAAAATTGACGAAAGACCGCAACTATCAGGCACTGATATAGATGAATATAGTCATAAACAATAATAATTTACTTAAACAATTATTTTCGCTAAATCTAATTGATTATTAAGTCACGCTTAATGAAAAATAGGCAAAGACTGGAAACTTTCAGAAAAAAACCGCAACATTCTACCAATTAAGCAAAGAGAATATTATTAACAATTACTTTGTTAACTTGAATTCATTATTACTTCACTCCAATTGAAAATTGAACAAAAAGCCAGAAATTAAAAAAAAAACCGCATGTTTCTAGCATTATTCAAATATTATATTAATAATAGTAATAAAAAATTGTTTACACAATTCATTTACTTGACTCTAGTTAATTATTTTGCTCATCTTAATTGAAAATTTGACTATAAGTGAATTTTTTTGTTTAAACCACAATTTTGTAGCATTTTTCTAAGAGAATATTATTAACATTAATAATAAATTTCTTAAACAATCACTCCTGTTAACATTGATGAACTGTCACTTTCCTCTAATTGAAAATTGGACAACAAGAGGGAAATTTTTGAAAAAACCGCGTGTTTCTAACTCCATTCTATGAGAAAATTGCTAAGAAGAATAATAAATTGTTATGGGTGTCACCATAAAAATTGGAAAAAAAATTTTCCAATGCAGTTTGGGACCACCCTGTCGGAGACACATTTCTTTCGTTGAAACTTGACATCCTTTCTTGAAGTTTGTATTGAAATACATTTTTCAACTTATAATTAAAGTATTTGCTTCAACATTCATATTTGTGGGTTGAAAATTCAACTATTCCATTACGAACAATTATTGTGGGAAAATATATATAAATATATATAATACGCCTATAATGAATTCTCTATCATGAACTTCCTTCACTTTTTTCGTCATGATACGAATCATAGGAATTATAGGAATAAAACTAATCGCGAAAAAATTATAAGAAATTCATTATCGAAACATCACTATATCATAGTAATAATAATAATTATTATTTTCCGATGTTACTTTTTCGCAATGTTCTGATCGAGAATTCATCTCTTTGTTTGAAAAGTTGAACATTTGGTTTAAAAATCATCTTCTTTCGTGGAAAATTCATCCCGGGGACTTATTACCGTGGACCAACTGTTTCCAAGCTTCCAGGCTACAAGAAACTGAAGGGCCTATCACTGTACTGTGCAACGCAAGTGAATTGCTGTGGAGAACCAAGGACTACATAGGTCTAGCTCTGATTCACGGCCAGATTCGCGGCTGGAGCAAGCCAAGGGAGCAAGGCGGAGAAGGCGAGGAACACTTCGTGAAATCGTTTTCGAGAGGAGTAAAGTCAGGATTATACATGTCAACCCGTGAACTTTCGCCCGATTTTGATGAAACCTTTTGCCTTGTGTTGTCGAATATATCTACTAAAAAGTTCAACAAAAAACTTTGTTCGGGATTCGGGAATCGATTAAAAACTTGAATAACTTCAATAAATGAAGTCCTAGAGCAACAACCACACTGCATATATATATATATAAAATAGTTAAACAACCACCGCAGGGTCCCACTAAGAGCAACCGCCATCTAAAAAATGTCAATAGCCCCCAGTAGACCGCGGTAAATCACACCTATGGCCACGTCACACAACCGTGAGATGGATGGTCACAGGGCACGACGAAATCACAATGACAGGCCGGCGAAACCTTCGTGTATCTTGAGGACACGAAGCGACCCAAGGATGACAGCTTTCTGCATCCATCTCGCTAGTGCCTTGGCATATTTTTGGCACGCGCGTATGGCTTTAAGGTTACGAACCAGTGATAATTTCGCACCTCCGAGAGCACTTATCACAAGGACAATTACTCGTACCGAATATTTTCGGTACAGTCGTTGCAGCTCTCTTTTAAGTTCTTGATACCTTTCCTCTTTTTCTTTCTCCTTTGCAGTAATATTGTATTCGGACGGAGCCGAGAATTCGATCACGAATATAGTTCGTTTCTCGAAGTCTTGGAGAACAATGTCAGGTCTCGAGTGAGCAACGCAGACTGCTGCCCGAAAATCGTAGACAATTGACTCTATATCCCTTGGAGCGTTCGGCAGGGTAGGGTCGCGACCAACACCGTAAGAGCGTCAAAGACGGTAATAAAGTACTCGTAGGGCCGCATTATGTCTATAGATATACGTTGTTCCTGCGTGGGTCGGACACCCAGATAGTATGTCTTCTAGGTATACAGCGTCTCGCCGCCCTGCGCCTCTTCGTTACGGATCAGGACACAAAAACGAAATATTTGGTCGACACGGGAGCAGACCTCTGCATTTTTCCACGCGCACTAATACGAGGACGACGTCCCAAAACATCGTACGAACTTTACGCGGCAAACGATTCAATCATCGCGACGTACGGCTTCGAAACACTCCCGCTCAACCTCGGCCTTCGCCGCGCTTACTCGTGGCCTTTCGTGGTCGCTGACGTGACAAAGCCGATAATCGGAGTCGATTTTTTACACCATTATGGCTTATTGGTCGACATTTGGAACCAAAAAACTTTAGATAGCCTCACAACACTCTCAGTGCAAGGGAAAGTCTCTGATTGTGATGCGTGTCTGCTACGTATTCGATCCATTTCGGGGTCTTGTCCCTATCATCAAATTCTGCCGCAGTATCCAGAAATCACCCGACCAAACGGCTCTATCGTCGAACTCAAACACTCGACCAAACATTACATCAACACGACACCTGGACCACTCGTTTCTGAGGGACCTCGACGACTAGCTCCAGATACATTGAAGCTAGCCAAACAGGAATTCTAAACCATGCAAGAGATGAGGATTGCTCTTACTTCAATTAGTAACTGGTCCTCACCCTTGCATATGGTACCCAAAATGGGAGGTGAATGTCGACCTTGTGGATATTATCGGAGACTCATTGCAAGGACCATTCCGGACAGGTACCCTGTACCCCACATCGGAGATTTCGCCCAGCCTCTCCACGGAAATAAGATCTTCACAACAATTGACCTCGTGAGAGCCTACAATCAAATCCCAGTTGCCGAGGAGGACATCCGTAAAACAGCCATCATGACACGGTTCGGATTATTTGTGACGTGCGCCGAAGAAAGGGGGCTTACTCTAAAGAAATCGAAATCGAGCTTTTTACATCTTTCGATAGTTTTTGAGTTGCTCTTTTTAATGAAACCATCCGTTATTATTGCTAATAATTGAGTTGATAGGTACCCGAGAAGTCGTGCTTTCGCTCGAGAGCTCGAGATCCCGTGAAACACCCCCCACCACTCGCCACTACATCTCCGCGTCTCATCTATACCTCGTCCGTGAGCAGCGCCGCTAGATGCGTGAGAATGTAGTGGTAAGTGGAGAGGGAAGATTTCCTCAGTCTTCCCTCTCTCCTAAAAGTCGCGTCTATCGGGTCGACTTCGACCACTCGTCTTGAAAAATCTCGCTTTCCAGAGTAAGCCCCCTTTCTTCGGCGCACGTCACATTTGAATTCCTGTACATGTCGCTCGGCCTTCGAAACGCAGCGCAAACCTGCCAGCGTTTTATGAATGAAGTACTTCGAGATTTCGATTTCGTTTACTGCTAGATCGACGATGTTCTCATGGCGTCAAAGACCGAAGAAGAACACAAACTCCACCTACGTCAAGTACTTGACCGGTTCAAGACCTACGGAGTTCTCACCAACCCGGCAAAATGCATCTGGGGAGAACGCACCATCAAGTTCCTTGGCTACGAAGTCTCTAAAAACCCCTTTCAGAGAAAGTTGAAGTTATTTTGAATTATCCGCACCAAAAACAGCCAAAGAACTACGTCGGTTCGTAGGTGCATTGAATTTCTACAGAATTTGCATACCGAATGCCGCAACTCTGCAGGCTCCATTGAACGACATGCTTCACGGTAACCTAAAGGGTAATGCATCAGTCACCTGGACTGACGAAGCTATCAATACCTTCGAAGAGTCCCGGAAGAGTATTGCAGTAACCGCTCAACTAGCTTTTCCAGCACCAGGAGCTCCTCCTGCCATTTTTTCAGACGCTTCTGATTTCGCCGTCGGCGCAGCACTGCAACAGCGAGTAAACAACGCATGGGAACCTCTGGGTTTTTTTCGAAGAAGTTGAGTACCGCGGAGCGCAAGTACGGTGCCTACGACCGAAAATGACTAGCCGTATATAAATCCATTAGATACTTTAGACACATGGTAGAAGGTAGGATCTTTACTGTGTACACAGATCATAAACCTATCACTTTTTCATTCCAGCAAAAAAGTGACAAGTATTCTCCAAGACAGTTCCGGTATCTGGATTTCATCGGACAATATACCACTGATATACGACACATATCTGGGAGCAACAACGTCGTCGCCGATGTTCTTTCCAGAATCGAAGAACTCTCATCTGGAATCGACTTCACGGCTCTTGCAGAATCGCAAAATGAGGACAGACATTAAAATGTATCTTCAACCGGAATCGACTTTGCAACTAGAAAGAGTCCAACTACCAGGAACCGATGTAGCCGTCTACTGTGACGTTTCAATCTGCAAAGCTAAACCGTTTCTCACAAAGCCGTTCCGACGGGTGGCGTTTAATTGGTCGCATCAATTATTACACCCAGAAATTAAGGCCACGGTAAGGCTAATAACAGAACGCTATGTGTGGCCGTCAATCAAGGTCGACTGCTGGCAATGGGCAATGTTCGAACATATACATATCGACATCGTAGGGCCTTTACCTTATTCAAGAGGATCTAAGTACTGCTTCACCTGCATCGATCGTTTCTCACGGTGGCCCAAAGCATTTCCAGCTTCCAACGGATTGGTCGAGCGTATACATCGACCTTTAAAAGCAGCAGTCCGCTGTCACCAGACTGGAGACTGGGTTTACACACTACCAGTAGTACTGCTAGGTTTCCGAGCAGCCTGGCGAGAAGATTTGAATGCCACAACTGCCGAACTTTTGTATGGTGAACCACTCTACCTACCTGGTGAATTTCTGGTCCCACGTTCATCAAATGATTCAGGACACACACGATCCGGTTACGCTGAAGAACTCCAGAGTTATTTTTGACAACTGAGACCTGTTAGCGGAAGACGACATGGACAGAAAGGAGTTTTCATTTACAAGGACCTGGCCACGTGTACGCACGTCCTACGGCGCGTCGATACGACTTTCAAGAAGTCTCTCGAAGATCCTTATGAAGGTCCCTATCCTGTCGTCAGCAGAACAGACAAAACATTTGTCATCACAGTCGACGGAATAAATATCACCGTTAGTGTGGACTACCTTAAGCCAGCTTACATTATAGCTGACTCAGAGGCACAACCACATACAGCACGAAAGGATTCAGCTACGGATAAAACTGTGGAACCAGAGGGAGTTCCAGACGCATCACCACCTTTAAGCAAAACTAAGTTTGGTAGACGAGTCAGATTCCCTGATCGCCTTCAGGGTGGTTTCTCATCAAGTGTAGTGTGCAGTGATTTCAGAGTCGTGAATGCGTGATTCCACTGGTGCTATATATATATATATATATTTTGTTTTCTGGTCAAAAATGTGCAGTGAA
>CAKNXH010037425.1:0-23788 GCA_932178445.1 Andricus quercusramuli | reverse complement strand
ACCGTGCATGCACCCCAGTGAGGGGTCATCCATATAATGGCCTCCCGTTCAAACGATCACACCAGGGGTTCTCGCTCCTCCAACGGGTCACGTGGTTAGCTAAAGCCACGTAATCTCCTTTCTTCGCGTACGAATAATTGCATACTTTCCATCTCAGTTGCATTTATCGATTATTCCGCTAGAGTCTAGATCTTCCAATTATTGAACTAAACTAGCTTTTAATATTACAAAAATTTTTGATTTAACCGACTGCTACTATTCAACATGCATTTGATTTTTTACATGAAAAAGAAGACCAAAATTTCCGGGTTTACTCCTGGAAAATTGGATTTCTACGCTTATGCCGTAGTACATTATGTCCGTGATGAGTGGCAGAGAAAGAGCCTAGCGGGGGCAATGTAACTTGCAGGGGAGGCTTCCACGTAGATTTATGTGCAATCCAATAAGTCGAAGGCATGGCTGTAAGGTGACATGTGAAACAGTTGATCCGTGACGAGATAGAATTACTCCTCAAGGGTACGAGCATCGTGCGAGGCAGGAAAAGCAATTCGCATGCATAGCTTAGTGACTTAGGCTACGAATCTACTGAGCGTTCCAATTTAACTTTTTTTTCTTTAATCATTCCATAACGAAAAAAGTGCACTGAGGCTCAGTCAATATATGCGTTCCGCGTAATTTCTAGTTGATTGAACCCTACTTTTAAAATACATTTTTTTACATATTCTTAAGAGTCACTATTAAAAATATTTTACCCCTTTTAACCCTCTTTTTTCTGAACATAAGTAAATGTTTTTATTTTCATCCCCTTCGTACTCAATTCTCAATTCCTTTTTCTCTTGTTTTTAGAAAAGAGAGAAACTTTTATGAACTCGCCCTACGACCTTTGTATGGTAATTGCATCATGCTCACATGTACCGTTTGAAAACCGGGTCAAAGGGAATGAAACCACGATAATTAATACATGAAATGCTTTTTTCCCCCTTCAGATCGAGAAAAGGTCCAAGTTTTTAAAGATATAAAGAAGTTATCTCAGACTTGAGCTCTTCTGTGGTTAACTTCTGGGCAATAACCATTACAACATTCGTGTTCGAACTCTGATAATCGGCAATAACGAGGCGAAGCTCTATCCAGATTTCCTCGGTAAAACAATTGACAAGATTGCTCCAAGTTCCTGTATTTTGTCCTTTCAAAGCGGGAATAAGTTTTTACTGTTTTAATTTAAACTTTTTAAAATTCGACTCATACTTCTCGAAACAATTGCAACTATAATTTCAAAACAAAAAGTCTCATTTTGTGGCACATAGTCGAAACTTTTAATCATTTCGGATTAATTAATATGAGTTGGGTATTTAAACTCCAATGTGAAAATGAAACAATGAATCCTTCTCCCTACACATTAGCTAATTCCAGCCTATTCTCCCCCATAGAGAGGTTCTGCGTGATCCCTGAGGTTTCAGACCGTCGACTCGGACGATCGCTTTACACAGAAACGGGATTCAACTGCACTGTTGCACGTGAAATGAAATAGTATAATGAGCTACAAAGCACTTTGCTTCTGTTTTATTTCAATGTGCTCTGTACATTATAAGCGTAGGAACAAAGGGCCATTGCGGCAGTTACTTATGGCCGATGAAAACAAAGCAGCTAGCTTTCACGTGGACTAAAAATAATCACGTTTAATACTACTGTAATAATACTTCTTTTATAACGATAATAATAACATTTAAGCTGTATAATAACTTTATCTGTACTGCAATTTAGACGTATTATATTAGCCTTGTAAACTGTATAGCGTCTGAGTATCGCAAACTCTGTATAATTCAATTCTGCGGTACTAATAAGTCACCTTACATAAGTCACATTGTCGTTTAGGTTGACTTTAACATTGCCAGGTATAAGTAAATACACCATTCGCGCAAAGTCACTTATGTAAGTAAGGTTTTCCTTAGTATGGCAGAATTTTAGTAGATCGATATTTCTTTTCCACGTTTAATTTTTTTGTACTTTTCTCTTTCAGAGTCTTGCAATGTTTCTTGGACTATTTTATGAACTTCTCTAACCACGCCTCTACAAATTTCTATTGGCACCACTCCCACTAGGAAAAAATACGCAATACTCTTGAAAACAATCCTTAGCCTCCGCCTACTTGATACTTTTAGAGGTATTCTTCATTTTGACACTATAGCCTTATTTCTTCTCAGGAACAACGTCTAGCCACTCTAACAATAAGGAAGAATCTTCCCTTCATCTAACTCATCCATGAATGAAATATGGCAACAAGCTCTTGCCACACAGACGAAATCGCAATTGAAGAAAATAAAAAGGTTGCACGGGGCACAGTGCAAGTGGCTTTTTCGTTAACAGAAATAGTTAGATCTTCTATTCATTTTTTTTTTTTTTTTAAGAAACAGTGATCAAGATTTTTTACATGGGCGTGCTTAATGTGGGCGTAGTCAACTGCATGTTTTTTTGGTGTTTGGAATGGATTTTGTTTTGATATATATATATATATATATATATCTATGAAAATACCTAGTATCTTGGAAACACTGTAAGAAGGTTCTTTTTCTCTTGGAGTGACTAGGCCCTGTCTTTATGGGCCATTTTCGGTATTGAGGTTAATCGGGTTGTATGTGGGTTTGTCCACTGGGCGTGGCTAGGGGTTGTTCCTTAAGGTCGCGGCCAATGATCATTTCTCGTAACCTCCAACCTGGGAAAGGCTACAGACGATTTCTAAGGGGCAGTGTTAGTTATTGCGATTAATGTGGATTGTCTTTTAGTTCATCTAGTGATTATTTATAGCATTTAAGCGATCGGGTAACCTCTGTGGTTAAGTAATGTTGATAGCGGGTGGGCGTAGTCCATAGCAAGTTTTCAAGTGTTGCTAATGTGCTTTGTTTTAAGGCGTAATTTTGAGAGTACCTACTTAGTCTACTTTCTTGGGGGCGTTATAGAAAGTTATTTTTGGGAGTGGCACGTTCTGTTTCATTAGGAGCAACGTTGGGTTTTCCACAAATATTGATAGTAACGTTGCTTATGAGCGTGGTAAGAGGACGTTGTGTAATATCTAGGATTTTGAGGAATAACAAGAATGCGTTTGCCTGGCACTTTGAGATCGTTGTAAGAGGGTTATTCCTTGGATAGCCTATAAGCATTTTCTAACGATCGATATTAATTGTTGGCATAAATGGGCGCTGTTAATTATGTTCTGGGCGTGGTCCGAATTTTGTTACGCTAAATGTGTCCAATGAACGAATGTATTTTATTATCAATCTTACCCAAGCCTTCAATGTTCTTTTCCTTATCTGAAAAACGATGACTTGTCTTAAAAACCTATCCTGTTTTGAACATTTTATTTTCCGTGTCACAAGCATCATTTTTCCGTCACGCGGATCGGTTTTCTGTTGTGGATGCTGCAAATCAAGGATCTCGACATGAATCGCTTGCTTCTCTATGCATCTACCCACGCGCATCCACCCACGTATCTATGGCGCTATTTGAACGATTCTCTCCACCGTCGGCGCGGTTTATTAATTATGCAACGTCTTTTCCATGGTGCATCGATGTCACGAGTTTTCAGACCCGATCGGGGTAATCGTTCGCCTCGTAATCGCATGGTCGATCGATCACCTTCGATCGACTGAGAAGGAAATGGTCAGGAGTGGGGCTGAAGAAAAAAGAGGTAGCAATGAACTCTACCCCCATCTCCAGAGGTCTATCTTAAACGAACCTCAACTTGTACACGCAGGACAAAGAAGTAGGTGACTTAGAAAGTGTCAGGAACTTTTCAAAGTTGTGTCCCTTGGCTGTGGCGTCGGTTGAATCTTCCGTTTAGCAAAGGTTGTGTAAAGTCTTTGAAGTAAAGTAAAAGTTTCTCTTCTGTTCCTATTTTTTTAACGTTGTTGTCCATTAAGGGAGTTTGAGTCTGAAATATAAGTTCAAAAAACGAAATAATTTAAAGGCTTACTTATTGATGTTTGTTTAAAAAAGAGAAAGATTTTTGGGAAGTATGTTTTTCATATAATATATAATGACGGATCAGAATCGATAAATTCTAACGCGTCATCTGATTTAACCTTTTCTCTTCATGATAAAACTTATCCAGTTCATAAATTGATATGTTGATAAATTGCAAAAGTTGAAATGCTGACCCCTCTCAAAAATCGTAATCTAAATCGAGTAGAAAGTCCGTTTCTGGGCACATTGCTTCACTATCACAGCAAGTCTTTCTACTTTCGTGGGAATAAGCTGCATAATATCGGCATGCTCGTTCAACAAGCGGCTTCAATGTAAAGGCCGAACCGGAACGGATACGGGCTTTTTCACGATGAAAGTGTCAAGCACAGGATGAATAACTTGTCAACGGCCATGAAACCCGTTATGAACAAATAACTCGTAAAATCTCTCAAGAAAATTCATCTCCGCCTCCCTTCATCATATTATTAAAATAATTATAATAAAAAGCCGTAAAAAGAATTTCATCAGCCTCCTGTGCAAGGATAAATTATATTGGCAAGAAAGACTGACTTCGTGTGTAGCATGCCATTATTTATAGAGGGCGGATTTCCCCTCCCAGATCTTGGTTCTTGATTTTACGCGTGAGCAAATTCTATCTTGGATTCATGTCTCCATTTTCCGCCACAGGCTAATTAATACCAGGTATTTGTGCAGTGTTATTTACGAGGGGCGGATTCGATCGCATATGATATAGAAAACTATGTTGACAAATCCACTCCCGATCAGTGAAAACATATGTTTTCTCGTGATCGGTTGAACTTGAATATTGTGAATTTAGCAGGTCGTAATTCTTTTTCGCGTATTTGTGATCAAGATTTGTTTATTCTGAGTGCAGAAGTGCAGATGTCAAGAGGTGGTTTTTACCTCTCACCGATCCCATTCGGTTGGAAATAGCGGAGACTGGCTTGCGGCTAAGCAAATTTACATGACAATGCGGAAGTCGTTTGATCATATCGGGCGCGGAAGGCGTGATACCTTTGCCACTAATTAATCGCGCGGACTCCCACTAACGATGTCACTTCGCATGTTAAGCGTTGCATCCGTCCTGAACAATGCGAGAGCTTCGATCTCGTCCTAGTCAGTTCAAATTGTCATCCAAACGGTTTAAATGCTCTTAATATCTATAAACCACAATTGAGGTGAAACGTTCATGATAATAAAGTATGTTAAATTCATTATATCCGTCAGTTCAGATTGAACTTATTGAATCCTTTTGTCGTTTCAAACAGTTTAAAATTTTGTATTTTCAATAATTGTTTCACACTTTCACAGTAAAATCGTAGGAATAAGTTTTGTTGTAGATTAAAATTAAAGCGGTGTTCACCTTGGTTGTGATTCAAATATCTCTCGGACTTGGGGCGTGAAATGCCGATTTGTTTTGTTTCTTTTGTTTTGCATTTCGTACCCCAAGTAGCCAATACTTCGTACCCCAAGTGGTCGGCGCTCCATACCCTACATTACAGGGAAACATTACCTTCAAACATGGAGATACACCAAACTCCCGGTTTAGTAACAGTGTCGAGGGTTGCCTGCAAATAGCCTTGTTACTAAATCGGGGTGATCGAAACGTAAACAGTCAGGGCTACCTGAACCGTTTCCCATTGGAATGCATAATATTGCGCATTATACTCGACTGAGTACTCATGCATTGCGACCCTTCCGAGGCGAGATTCGCAACCGTCTCCCGCCCTGCACGCTGAGAAACTCCGTGGGCCAGCAGTTCTAGGGATCACTAAACCGGGGGTTACTAAAGCGCAGCTCTGGTGTAATTTTATCCCACGAATTATCGACCAGATGAGAATGTTCGGCAAGACATCTAAAAACCACCCTTATGGCATGACCTTTTTATATTTTCAAAAATCGACAATAAAACTTGTGATTTTTAACGTTTTATGTGGGCATACCATAAGAGTGGTTTTGAGGGGTCTTGCCGAAGATTCTCACCTACCCTATAATTCACGGGATAACAAAATAGGATTTTTGACGTTTTTATATTTTCAAATGTCGACAATCAAACTTGTTATTTTCAACATTTTAGGTCTGCATGCCATAAGGGTGGGGTTTAGGGGTCTTGCTGAACATTATCACCTACCCTATAATTCGCGGGATAAAAAAATTTGATTTTTGACGTTTTTATATTTTCAAATATCGACAATCAAACTCGCCATTTTTAACATTTTAGGGCTGCATGCCGTAAGGGTGGTTTTTAGGGGTCTTGCCGAAAATTCTCACCTACCCTATAATTCGCGGGATAAAAAAATAGGATTTTTGTCGTTTTTATATTTTTAAATATCGACAATCAAAATTGTTATTTTCAACATTTAGGGCTGCATGCCATAAGGGTGGTTTTTAGGGGTCTTGCCGAATATTCTCACCTACCCTATAATTCGCGTGATAAAAACATAGGATTTTTGACGTTTTTATATTTTCAAATATCTTCAATCAAACTTGTTATTTTCCACATTTAAGGGCTGCATGCCATAAGGGTGGGTTTTAGGGGTCTTGCCGCACATTCTCACCTACCCTATAGTTCGCGGGATAAAAAAATAGGATTTTTGACGTTTTTATATTTTCAAATATCGACAATGAAACTTGTTATTTTCAACATTTTAGGGCTGCATGCCATAAGGGTGGTTTTTATGGGTTTATGGGTCTTGCCGAACATTCTTACCTACCCTAGAATTCACGGGATGAAAAAATAGGATTTTTGACGTTCTTAAATTTTCAAATATCGACAATCAAACAAACTTGTATTAGGCCGGTCGGAATAACGGATGATGTTCAAGGGTAGTTAACCCCTTAAAAAACGTTTATTAGACAATTCTTTCCGACAGAATATTATTTGTTGCCCTTCTAATTGACTTGAGCGAAAAAAAATTCAAAATTTTTTTTTTTTAATTTCGTTCACATACAGTATACATGTGCAGTATAGCATTCACACTACCACGGGTAATTTTTGATGCTGGTAAATGGTACCCTGAAATTGGTGTTTCAATCACCCTTTGATTTTTCTGTGTTCATTATGATAATTTGGCACAAATGCTTTTTTCTATATGGGGCAGAATACGCCCAGTGTTCCAACCTGAAATTATTCTTTTTACATTCTTATTAGAGAAGGATTTGTGTTAAATTTTAACCCTCACCCCGTTTTGGTCAAATGTACACGTTATGAGACCATTTGAACTCGAAAAACATGTTTTCGCGAATGTGTCGGTCTATACGTTAGTGTGTTAGTTTGTTAGTGTATGTAGATTTTTAGTTTGTTAGCATGATAACTTTCGAAAGAATTGACAGATTGTATTGGCCTATCCTAAAATGAAGGCCGAGTTCGCTAGCCAGCCTTTTTGGATAACAATTCAAAAGGTTACAGCATTTTCAATATTTTTGAGAACACATTTTTTTTAATCTGAAAAGTCTATGTACGGCTGTTCGTAGTATTAAAAAAGACGAACAATTTGTCGTAATAACTTTTTTCGATGACAAATAAATTACCAGAGTTATAGCATTTATAAAATTAAAAAATCCATTTAGCGGTCAAACTACAGAAGATGCGAAAAAAGACGAATCGACTAAAATTGTGCATTCAAAAAAGATCTACAAATCTTTTAATAATCACTTTTTGATACGACTCGTATTTTTTGCCTAATTTCATCAAAAACAGCATTACAAATGAAAAAATTAAATGTTTGGATAAACGACACAAGCTACGAAAATGAATAATAAGGCTCATGTTATTCACCCAAAAATGAGTAACAATTTGTTATGAATTATTATTTTTTGATAGATGCCTGGTTTTCGTTTTATTCGCAAAAAACGACATACAATTTTTTTTTAATTTAATTTTTGGACAAATAACACAAACGATGAAAAAAAATGAATTGACAAAAGTTGATCATCCAAAAGAGAGCTATAAATTTCTCATTAATAATTTTTTACAGGAAGAAAAATAAAAAAATAAATTTTTTGTAAAGCGGCAGAAGGTACGAAAAAGAAATACAAACAATACTAGAAAAAAATATAAGAAATAAAAAAATCAAACTTTTGGAAAGACGTCACAAGAGACGAAAAAATAAATTTTTCTCCTAAATTATATCTACAAAATTGCTCAAAAACACTACGCTAGGATTCGTATTTTTAGTTTAATTTGTAAAAAATAACCTTGAAAAGAAACAAATGCAATATTAGGAATTATAATAATATCTATAAAATTATTGAAATGATTATATATGTATAGTATATACTGCATGTTTTTTGTTTAACATGAGACATCGAAATATCTCGAAAAATACGCATCCTATGAAATAAATATCCGTAATAAAAACTTTTTATTTTCGAGGGGGAAAAGGGACTTTGAAAAAATTTACCCCACCTAACCCCCCAGGAGGTAGGGGTTTTTTCACGAATCGAAAAAAAATTTTCGAATAAAACTTACGTATTTCAAAAAGGAAATGTGTATCTGTGAATTGAATTCATGATATGAATCTGTGATAAAAAATTGGGGTTCTCATTTGCAATTACAAAGTTACCCCTATTCCTGCCTCCTGGGTATTTTTTGAGGTATTTCGATGTCGCAAGTTAAAAAAAACGCCCAGTATATATATATATATAATCTCCGTTGCGCACTAGAGGCCTGACATTGTTCTCCAAGACTTCGATAAACGAACTATATTCGTGATCGAATTCTCGCCTCCGTCCGAATACAACATCACTGCAAAGGAGAAAGAAAAAGAGGAGAGGTATCAAGACCTTAAGAGAGAGCTGCAACGACTGTACCCAAAATATTCGGTACGAGCAATTGTCCTTGTGATAGGTGCTCTCGGAGGTGCGAAACTATCACTGGTTCGTAACCTTAAAACTATACCCGCGTGCCAAAAATATGCCAAGGCACTTGCGAGATGGATGCAGAAAGCTGTCATCCTTGGGTCGCTTCGTGTCCTCAAGACACACGAGGGTTTCGCCGGCCACTCATTGTGATTTCGTCGTGCCCTGTAACCACCCATCTCACGGATATGAGACGTGGCCATAGGTGTATTTTACCGCGGTTCTACTGAAAGCTCTTTTCATGTACTTTAAGGCTATCATAACAATTTTTCTTCATTATGAATTTTTTTGTTTGAAACTCAAAATTAAAATTGATTTTTTGAAAAAAATCATACTTCAATTTTTTTTTTCTTTTCTGAAAAATAGCTTTTTTACACTCTTGAACGAATACTGTTAGGTCTAACTTGCCCCTAAGCATACATTTAGCTATCTTGAGATGATTTTTTGTTTGTAGGTATATTATATAATCATAACGTGGTACCCTCAAGCGTAAAAATCTCAATTTGACTACGAAACAATTTCCAGCCCACTTTTTCTTCTATTTGATTAAAGTATGTAAAAAAGCTATTTTTTAAAAAAGAAAAAAAATCACCCTGTTTTTTTTATTCAAACAATCAATTTTAATTTTAGTTTTAAAAACTTATAATGAGAGAAAAATGTTACGATAGACTTAAATGACATGAAAGGAGCTTTCGAAAACACTATAATAAATGTAAAATCGGATAATCATAAAAGAAGTTACACTAACGTGAAGGTGAAAAAGAATCTGAGAAAATGAAAACTTCAGGCCCCTGTATATTGACAACCTGTTGAAAAACTGACCTATGTATTGGTGAATTAATATAGGTCCACTAGGACTACCATTCAGCCAAGTGTCAACCCGATGAAAAAACCAATAATTTTAGGTGGGAGTACTTGACGTATTCTGCAAAGACACAATTTGAAATTGCAAATATGTATTCAACATTGAGTTAAAAATAACGTCATGGTTACATGTACTGAAATTTCGGTACAAATAGCCTGATTTTTTGGGTACCAATAGCGGGAGCTAGAAAAGAGGCTATCTGTACACTGTACACGCCCTAAAAAGAAAAGCATTTGAAGTAGTGATGTATGCTTTAATCAATTAATCCCTTAACAAATGCCAATCGAACAAAATCAGTTAAATCAGCCAATGGTTAATCGAGTAAATTCAGTTTAAACAAATTAGCAATCAAACATAAATAATCGGTTAAAAATGAATCATCGTGAAGTGCGGAAATAATTAAATTTAAATTATTATAAATTATGAATAAAATTGAACAAAATAATAGGCAGTTTTCAAATTAAAAGTTTTAAGCTAAAAGTTGTCTGTTATTTTGTTCAGTTATTTTATAAATCAAATAGAAATTGAAAAAGAACTAAATTAAATATTTTATTTGTGCTACAAAACTCAGAGACGATAAGGCGGTCACTTCGTCTCCATAATACCATGATAAAATGTCTAGGTTGTCAGTAATATACCCATTTCCAAATTGAATTAGTAGATATTTGACTCATTCCAATTTAGAGAGTAGCCTTCCGTTTTACATGTCACATCTTCAGCTGGGTAATTTAGGAATTACGTCATTGCATATAGTAACAAACAAGATGGACCTAATTTTAGATTTAATACATTCAGAAGCGTAATTGGAAAATCCTCGCGCAGGATAGAGAACGCGTGCGCGGTAATTATCTTGATCCGGATGAGGAATCACCGCAGAGACCACTAAAGCAAGGGGTCAACTGTATGAGATTCTGTGTATTTATTAAATTCTTGTGGTAATAGTGCAGCTTGATGATTAGCAATCAACGAGTGAACAAGTATTTTAGTACAAATGAACCGCCGGATGCAAGAACCAGCCCGACGCTCGAAAACGTGCTAAAAGTATTGTCCGATCGTCTAAAAAAATGAAAATTTTCAAAGTCGAAAAATCCTTTTTTTGAAAATGCATAATTGTAGAGAATAAGGAAATGAGAATTTTTCCAATTAGAATTTTTTTCGCCAAACGTTTATTTTTAATAATAAAAACGAAATATTGAAGAAAAGTTTCTCCCTGATTTAATTAAGTTTTAAAACTTGAATCTTTCGAACTCGGTTAAATATTATTGAAATGAGTTCATAGTCAAAATACTCTAGCGATGCCTAGGAAATCATGAAAAAAAATAACAATAGCTTATTGTTTAATAATTTTCAATTGCAAAATGAGGTCAATCGATAATTGTGTTTTCTTGGTTTCGCCGGTAAAGAGTATCTAGGTAACTTCGACTGTCAAATAACTTGCAGTGAGTGATTTGTTCAGCAATGTTGAATGATTTTTTTTTGGAAAATCTCATATCGATTTCTTGAAAATTTACTGAGAAATTTAGATTTGGAAAAAGTAGATTGATCAGCAACCTGGGTCGGAGCAGTGTTGCGGAGTGAACGTGTCATTTGAATAAATAACACGAAAACTCCAGATCAATCTAAAATATCTATACCTAACACATATATACCTATCTACCTTATACCATATAACGACCTACTTTACACCTATATACCTATCCCACTACTTTCCAACCGAGCAAGTCACGCCTACCCCGAAAGGGAAATGGCTTAATGGTATAATAATAATAATAACTCGACGTCTGCCCGCGCTGTTAGCTAATGCGTCGCGAGGACTGCTCTGTCAGGCAGCGTTCTCGAAGTTCAGTCTGCGCGGGCAGACGTCGAGTACTTTTTTTCTGCAACTAGCCTAGCGGAATTATTTCAGAAAGGCGCAAAAGTAACTATTATAAAGAAAAAATCCAACGATAATTAATGTTTAGAGGGTAAAACACCCTCACATGTTGATGGTGATAGGGCCAACACACAATGTACAGAATGACCGCCTTTATACACTTTTTTTCGAATTAAAAATAATGTTAAAATACCTTGTTATAAAAAAGTTTTTTTTAGTGGAAAAAGTATCACCGAAAAAGATATTTAAAGCCACCCTTAGTTTTTAAAAATGTTTTAAATTACCTTGTCATAAAATAAGTTTTTTTCAGTGGGAAAATTATTACCAGAACAGATATTCAAAACCATCCTTAGTTTTGCAAAATTATCAATAGGAACACAAGAGCTTGCATGAAAAATGCATGGACGTGAAGGAAGCTAGAGTAGTATGCCAGGACAGAAAAGTGTGGCGACAAATAGTTTGTAAACAGAGTGACAATAGAGTGAATGGCGCCTGAAACAAAGACCTTGGATACTAATGGGCATAAGTGGGGAACCATACATAACAACCTTGTGAGGCTCCTCACTTGGGGTGATCGCTAGAGAGATTGATCAGCAACCTGGGTCGGAGCAGTGTTGCGGAATGAACGTGTCATTTCAATAAATGACACGAGAATTCCAGGTCAATCTAAAACATCTATACCTAACACCTATATACCTATATACCTTATACCCATATACCGACCTACTTTATACCTATATAGTATATAACTATTCACTATTTTCCAACCGACCAAGTCACGCCCTACCCCGAAAGGGAAATGGTTTAATGGTATAATAATAATAACAATAATAATAAGGTGTTCTCGCGGTGTCGTCGCGGTAGGGCTTGAGCTTTCCTCTAATGAATTTGACGGCTATGTTGCCCGTAGCGTTGCTACTGACAGGGTTTCCCATTCCAGACAGGCAGAGAACGAAGAGGAAAGTGACCAAGAGGAATACCAAAACCCATAAATGGAGAGTATTTTAATAATCAAAATGATCGCCTTTATACACTTTTTTTCGAATTATAAATGGTGTTAAATTACCTTGTCATAAAACAAGTTTTTTCAGTGGGAAAAATATATCCGGAAAAGATATTTGAAACCACCGTTAGTTTTTCAAGATCACAAAATCATCAAAATGACCGCCTTTATACCCTTTTTTTCGAATTAAAAATAGTGTTAAAATACCTTGTCATAAAACAAAGTTTTTCAATGGGAAAAGTATCATAGGAAAAGATATTTAAAGCCACCCTTAGTTTTTAAAAATTATCAAATATGACCGCCTTTTATATACTTTTTTCGAATTAAACATGTTTTTAAATGCCTTTTTATAAAGCAAGTTTTTTTTTCAGTGGGAAAAGTATCACCGGAAAAGATATATAAAGCCACCTTTAGATTTTCAAAATCACAAACTCATCAAAATGACCGCCTTTATACACTTTTTTCACGAATTAAGAATAGTGTTAATTACCTTGTCATAAAACAAGTTTTTTTAGAGGGAAAAGTATCACCGGAAAAGATATTTTGTGATTTTGAAAAACTAGGGGTGACTTTAAATATCTTCACCGGAGATAATTTTCCCACTGAAAAAACTTGTTTTATGACAAGGTATTTGAACAAAGGAATCTTAAAATTTATTTATTTTATTTAGGAAGATGTGTAATAATTATTGGTAACGATTTATACTATATTTTGTCAGATAAATGACTATTTGCAGCAAAAAGTTAATTTTAGTAAATTCTGAAGTTATGTTTATTCCCCTTTGTCGCCGCTATTTCTTTACTACAGCTCCTTGTGTTCCGTTCCTAATAGCGGCTTTTATGCCAGAAAAAAAAATTGCATATCCCAAACTTTTTCGAGAAAGAAACTCAAAAATGAAAACACAAAAATAAAGTTGGCTATTTCCAAAAAGCAAGAGTTTCTGGATTGTATTAGGCGAATTGAAAACTCTTCGACTTTTTCAAGACTTTAAGATTTGGGTTTTTTGTTTGAGTTTCGAAATTTTGGATGAACTTTTTGTGTACAACTCGCGCTGAATTACACATAACTCTTGTTTTTCCGAAATTTGAAAGGTGCTTTTCTTACTTTCCAAAGACGATTAATTGCAATCAGTTCTTTTGAAGTCTTCAAAACAGAATAATTTTTACATTTTAAGATCGTAGAATATTGTGTAGTGTCCAAATGAAGGTCTTCAATATTGTAAAATTTGAAATTCAAGTATTTCAAAATCTTTAAAAATGAATATTTTGAATTATCATTTTGAATGTTGAAAAGAAAGACAAAATCTCCAAATAAATAGCGTATAAAAATGATAACATTTTGTCAAGATAACAAAAACTACTCAATCAAACGATTTTGATACAGTGCTCTCTAAATCTGAATCAGTGAAAAGTCACTAATTGCAACTGATATCTCACTGATTCAAATAGCTAGAATCCGGTCACTGGCAATCAGTGAGAAGTTACTTATTCATTCAGTGAAAGTTTCACTTTTGAGAGTTGGCAGCACTGCACCACGTCAATTTAGCAGTCATAATAAAATAAGATTTTAATATATTCCATGAAATAATCATAGTAAAAACTTAAAACCCATAAATGTGTTAAAATGTTTGAAAATGTGAAAAAAATTTGATGCTTCTAAATGACAAAAAACCTCACATATTTCTTTACTTTCAAGATTCGACGGTCATGTACACACTCGTGAAGTAAGTACTTTTTATACGAGTTAGAGTATATTTTTCGCGCAGCAAATTCAGCACACTTACAGTCCGAAAATTCCAAAATTTATTCCTTAACAACATTATTTTTGCCACTTGAGTAAATGAGTATCAACAACGCTTTACTTTAAAACTTAGAGGTTATGTCTTGCATTATTTACTGTGGTGTTACTGAATTGATTAGTGAAAAGTCCGAAAGCACTGATTAATCAGTGAAATGTCCAACTACTGTTTCAATTAGTGAATTTTTCACTGATTCATACTTACATAATGTCTATATTTTTTTCTCAGTGTAGGACTTTAAAGGTGCTACCTTCTTGTTCCATGAATACTATTTTATTTATTGTTAGTCTAGTTCAGTGCTCTTCAGAAAACGAGCCAAGCCCATTGGATGTTGCAACAAGTAATTTTGTTTTACGTCACGATGTACATGAACATGTCGTAATTTATTTTTCGTTCTCGATGGTGTCGGAACTGATCGCACCTCCAATGCCCAATTAATCGGGTAATGCTACGCATGGTGTAATTGGCCCCCGAATTATTAATTAGCGCATATTTCGACGTCGCATGGCTCCCTGCTGGAGGCATGCCAGGTCCGATTAAAATTGCTTCATTTTCTTCTGCTGCCCGATCGTTAAAATCGCAAAGTAGTGTTGCGACATTATTAATGGCAACTGGAGATAAAATCATCGGACTTACTTGCTTTAATTAATAATTACTTTTACATCCGCTCCCAGTATAAGAGACTTCAATTCATTTACGTGAAATGGAGCATAATCTAGATTTGCAATCGGAATAATTTCGTAATTTGATTAAATCTAATGCGTGAGATAAGAATAGCCAAGCTGATTTCAATTCTGAAAATATTGAGAGTAGCAGTTTTCAAGGTTTCTTGAATTCATGTATAGCAAAAGACTTGGCTTTAGCCTACGCATGATATTTGTCGATTCAGTCCAATAACACGCGTTTCAGGCATTCTCCAGCCTAAGTCACGGTCTTCTACTAATATTAAATTCGCCACGTCCTCGTTACGAATAACAATGGGAGAATTATTAACAAGAGCAAAAATATCGTTCGCGTCCGGCGAATGCATTTATCGCACGAGTGCCTATCGTGATGGCTCGACGCACTATGATGATGACCGGCTCGCCGTGATAAATTATCGCGTCCAATTATTGCCAAAGGCTGAAGATGCAAGCGACCAATAACTCATGGCTCAGGAATTCAATGGGTTGCACTTCTTTTCCCGTTGTTCAGAAAATCAATAAAGTATTTCAATTTATTGTTATAGTCCTGTGATTTAATATGGCTAGTTTTTATACTCTATTCTTGTATACTATTTCAGGTTGCGAACCACTGCTGTTAGGATTAAATGAAAAATTAGAATATTGTAAAGGGGGGACCATTGGACTGGAAAAGCGGAAATGATTAGGATAACCACTTTTTTTATCTAAAAAACTTAAAATTTAGTTGAGAACAGGCAGCCTATATTTTTCGTATTTGACAAAAGAAAATTTTTCACAAAGGTACAAGTATTTTAATTTCGACGTTTTTTTTTCTTAAAAAAAAAACACTAATTTTTTCTTTAAAATTCTATACTTTTCTCCAATTTTCTTTTCGGATTCTGGCGTGTTTTACCGTCTTCTTTTTGAAATCCGTCGCAAAATTAAAAAAATATATTTTAACGTAACAAAGTGGTCGACTATTTGCTTAAAAACATATAAGAAGTGGATTTTCACAACAACAAAACCCACACTTATATTTCTTGCCAATTTTTTGGTTAATAATAGCAAATTGGCCGATTAAGTGAAACAGCGATTTTGTTACTTCATTCATGGTTTAAAAGATGATGGAGCGCAATGTACTGATTAAATAAAGTTAATCAAGGATTAAAATTTAATCAAGTTTGGTGGAATCGACCCTTAGACTCTCTATTGACAGTGTGAGAACTACGGCTATTGAATTCTTGAGAAAAGGTAATGTTTTGAAGTTCATAAACCACTTACGATTATTGAGTTATAAATTACGGCGGGAACCACGGGAAATAACTGGGAATCATAGTTGATAACCACCTCCAACATTTTAGAACCACCATAGATGATTGAAAACCGTTAACAAAGGGTTGATGGACATTTAAGTTATTTAAGAGGACACTAAAATTCAAAGTCACTACAATTAAATAAAGAACCACTAGAAATATCTAAATTTTATTGTTTATAATCTTATAATAAAAACTTTTTCGTAAGTTAAGAAATGCTCTCTGTAAGTTTTAAGCATAGGTTAGTATTAAAGGTTGAGAACCCGCATCAACAATTAATAATCATGTTTCTAGTAGAACGAATCACTGCAACTAAGTTATAAAAGCTCTCTTCAAGGAAGATGCATTTTAAATTGAGATATATGTGGTTTTTTTTCCAAAAATTACATTGATCATATCGTCATTATTGAGAACCACAAGCATGGCTTCAGAAGTTCTATATATTTTCCAATACATTTACAATTTAACAAGTGATAATATCGGTGCTCGTCCAGTCGAAATACTTCTGAACCTTTGGTAATATTTCGTTAACTTCGAAAGTTGTTCTCAATCACCAATAGTGGTTTTCGATTATCGCGAATAATTTTTAAACTTTGCTAGGGATTCCTAATCAACAAACAATGTATGTAACCTTCCATATAGTAAGCGTGTTCGAAACTTCAAAAAATGTTTTTTATTTCTCGAAATTGGATCTTAATCAGTGAAGTCGATATGCTTGATTATTTTCAGCGTTTCTCAACAAAATTTGAACCACTCATGTTTTAATTAAAACAGAGATTAAAAATATACTTTTCAATATATCGTATATTTAAATTTATCATCTATGCAGGCCGCCGTTATTCTCAATCAGCAAAAGAGATTCTCAATCTTATATCGGTTCACTTATTGATATATTTGTTCTCTATTATCAACAGTGGTTCTCACTCATCTGCAATGATTTCTCAGGCATCTTCAGTGATTCTCCATTCAATTTGCTCCAATTATAATCGTACATCTATTCTCTTCTTCAAAAAATAAGATTTATTTATAAAGCAGATATTCTATTCTCTATTTAGTATATGGGTTTTCAACCTTTAAGAGTAAGTGACTTACAGTCAGTTGCACATGACCAACAATAGAATTTGTGTAAAAGTTTGGAGGATAAATAGAAATAGCAGAATTTATGTCATGAACAGTGAACACTGGTTGAGAACCACGTTAAATCTGCATTCTCGAAAATAGCTTTTATTATAATAACCGGTGTGTACTATTCCTCTGTGGCCAAACAGTGAATGTGGTAAAAACACAATAAAGAGCGTATGTATTTTAGGTACTTGCGTCTACTCGCACGTGCCGATGACTCGAGTAAATATGTGTGTAACCAACCACTTGAAAATTTAACCGTGTCGGTAAACTGGCCATCAAACGTCCACGGCTGAAGACTTTTCAAGCTGTGCGTTCTAAACTTTTTATCGCAAATACCCAAATGGACATTTGCAGGTTGTAATCTTTCATACTTCAATATGAAAGTAAAAACCGACACTTAGCGAGAACGCGCGAAATCAAGTAAAATGTTTCTTCATATAGTATTTAAAATTGTTCAAGTGCATTATATGAATTTATTTATGCCAAAAATTCCATTTTTCCAATAGAGTTGCATACGCAAATAAGAACTCTTGGCGACTTTATACCTTTTTACAACTATTCCATAAGATAATTTGATTGAAGGTTTTAATTTGATAAATTCTAATTTTTAATACTCATAGGTATTGAATAACAGAAAAATCTACAACACATGATGTCTTACGAAAGGCCAATCAAGTTAATTGACAATCTCGATAGTGATTTTTCGTCATTGAATTTTTTCTCGCGAGCTTGATTAGCCTCAATTATCGGATAATTACGTCTACGGTCGGCATGCTTTCTTAACAACGCATAATCGCAATTACAATTGCTCTTTGCCAACGGGCGAGCGAGGAAACAATGGATCCGCTCTGTCAACGAGGGTAGGGCCGATCAATCGACTGGTGCACAGGGCGTTCTACGTCCAATAGAGCCATTATTGAATATGTACTACAATCCCCCAATCAGTACCACCTCCGAATAAAAGCTAACTAGCATTGCAAAACAGTTTTCATGTCTCCTGGGGTGTCGTCATTGACACGTGCAGTTATATACATCCACACGGAGAAAAATGGATGATCAAAGTTAGAGGGTCAGCATTTAGAGAGCCAGTCCGTTCTTCTAGATATGGTCTAAAGAGCCTTTCAGAATTTTTTCGACATAGTCAGAGATACTCTCATTTTATGGCCAGGCTGACTGTTATACAATAAGAAGGTCAGACTCACTATCGCGGAGGGCCAACCTGATTAGTTACCATTGGCGTGTTTATTTAAAATGAATAAATGTGTAAGTCAAATGTTCACAACAAATAATACATTTAAAGTGCTTAAGATTATTAGCAATTATTGTAAATTCATATTTAAGATAAAAAAGATATTTCTTTCTTTGAAATTGATATCGGTCATTTATTTTCAAGGAAAAAACCTAATAAAGAATTTAAATTTTACTTTACAAGTACTTTTTGCGAGCAAAGAATTATTTTTAATAACTTTAATCTTATTATTTGCAGTATAAAATTGAGTTTTACATTAATTAATTTCAAATAAGCGCGCGAACCTTGACCAAGCCGGTTGTCGATGCGGTGGATGCAGTGTGAAATTATACGAGACTTGGGAGCACCGTGGTTCAGAGAAATTTCGGAGTGAGTGAATGTCATTGAGCCGTTCAGCGTCACGTTTGCTGTTTATTGAACTTAAACATATTTTTAACCAGTTTAAACGGTTTTCTGATATTACGAACATGCGTGGAGAGTGAAGTGCATAAGATAGAACATGATGGAAATTGAATTAGGTTTATTCTTACGAATTTTCAACGTCAATTTCCATGCTTTCAAGGGATCAAGGATAAAGACGTAACTGGACGCTCAGCTATCAATTTGTCGCCACTCTGTCGTTTCAAACTGAAAACGTGTCAAAATTTTCAGCATTCATTCACGATGCTGAAAGTAAAAAGATGCGGGATCTTATCAGAGGAGATCAAGTTTACTATCTGAGATGATCAAATCGACCCTTTATGATGAGCGATTCGCCCCTTCATAATGATCAATTCTGCCCTCCGTGATAATCAGTTCAACTCTTTATGACGTTCGAGTTGACCGTCCGAGATGATCAAGTCGACACTCTGAGAAAATCGATTCAAACCCCTTGTTTTAACCTTCTAGAGATAGTCGCTTTAGCCATCTTCAAGAGCTGTCCTATAGTTGACCCTTCAATATAATCTGTCTGCACATCTAGATGGACAAACTGACCTTCCATTTTTCTCCGTGTGGATTAATTATCGCACCTCACTTGGAACAAATTTATCACAGTGACTTGTAATATGTTACTTCCGCCTTTGAAAATACCATTTACAGAACACGAAATAGCTGCTTATGATACAAGTGCGCAAGATAGGCGATTGTGGACGATCATTTTTTGGGGATTCATAAATTCCGCTTCCTACTTCTACCAAACCTCCCCCTCTGACCCTCACCCTCTTCTCATGTAGTAGTGCTGGCTTCAGGTGACTCTGGTATGTGAAACTTGTAAACTATTAGTGATATCAAGTTCTCCTTTGTGCAGGAATTCAGTGCTTATTTAGTTCTAATTTATGCCGCAAACATTAAATTTTGTGTCCGGATATTTTAATCAAAAACATGTAGTAGTGCTGGCTTCAGGTGACTCTGGCATGTGAAAATCTGAAACTATAAGTGATATTAAATTCTCCTTTATGCAGGAATTTAGTGCTTATTTAGTGCTTATTTAGGCCGCAAAAATTCATTTTGTGCCCGGATATTTTGGATAATCTGATAAAAAATCGAAAGACTTTTAACCTGAGTAGATGCGTTGACTTTGAATCGTAAAAACGGTGACACGATTTTGAGATTTTTTCGCGGATTTAGAAGTCAAAGCACAGTGTCAAATTCATAATATTTTAGCATCCTATGTTCTACTGAACTAGCAGGATTCATTCAGAATTTTCAAACATTGTGCAGAAAAGCTGTGAGCATGCAAAGCATTCAATTTGTAGCTGGTGACAAATATTATATAGGTATATTTTTGGGATTTGGTCCAACTATTAACATGTTATATCTTTTAATTACCTATAAAATCATGGTGACAGAAACCATGATTCTCGCCATGAACGTCCATGATTCTTGTTCCAACCTGATTGGCCTGTACTATTAAAGACAATTATTTCCAATTACTCTGAAAAGTTGCTGCGATTGTACAGAAATTTACCTTTAAAATGGGTTGAAGAACATTGAGAAACATATAATCTGGTCAGCTCTTGAAGGTACCTTTACCCTGCCAGGTATTTTCTTAATAAACTAAAATAAGTTAAAGTTAATTTTAAATACGAAAAATGGATGCCCATAAAAAGCATATATTTTATTAATTGGGTTACGATAGTTAGATTAACCTTGAAGCGAATATTAGACATTAAAATAAACTATTGCGATACTATCGGTTCGTAAATGATTAAATGAATAATTGACCGGGAGAAAACCGAGAAATGACCGGGAATTTAGTCATCCGTCGGGTAGACACCCTGGCTATGAGACGTTTCAACTTCGCCTATAGTTCGAGCGCAGGAGTGAAATAGCCGAAAATTCTTTGAAAAAGTAATTATATTTATTGATGTGTTAATATACTTTTTAAATTATGAAAAATATTGATGTAGGGTTTGTTATGCTTAATAAATATACTCTTAAAATACATAGACAAATTTTTTTTAGATTATTTTATGCGCTTTATAGTCTATATACATTTAAATGGCACTTGAATACAATGCCTCAAAATCACGTTTTTTACCGCTTGTTAAAAAAATCTTCGAAACTACCGAATCGATTGGTGTGAAATGTTTACCACATATTCTATATATATACATCATTCGGCTGTAGCAGATTTTTTCATTTACATGCAAAAAAATGGCGGCAATTCGAACAACAAAATAAAAAATCTCATTTTTTTTTGCTTATTTTTTGCAAAAAAATAATAGTAAAAATAAAAATGTTTATATAAATCTGCTAGCACTGGTTAATGTATATGTATAGAATATATGGTTAAAATGGCAGACCAATCGTTTCGGTAGTCTCGGAGATTTTTGTAACAAGCGGTAGAAAACGTGGTTTTGAGGCGTTGTATTCAAGTGCCATTTAAATGTATATAGAGCGCATAAAATAAACTAACAACAATCTTGTAATGTATTTTAAGAGTATATTTATTAAGCATAACAAACCCTGCATCAGTATCTTTCCTAATGTTTTTAACAAAAATTACAAAAATAGCATGTTTTTCGCATTTTTTCGCGCGTTCGAAGTAGAATCCTGCCTTAAAGTAATTAACGCCCGCCAATAAATAAAATCGACGGGGATTGAAGTGAAGAATAACTAGATGCGTTGACTTGTTAAGCATTCACAACCACACATGTGCATCATTACCAGTCGGCAATTTTTACTGGACTTCAGAATCCGAAAAGTGAAACAGCGCGATTACGTGTCCGGCATAAATTCAGAATCACAGGATGGGTGAGCGGCTGCTTCTGCTAAGGAGGAGGAAGAAATGTAGTGAAGGGGAGAATCGGATAATGGCTGCAAGCAGCTAACTCGGCTAATCTCATGCTAATTCCATGCAGTAGGCAGCCATCCTGTTTACAATAGCCTTAATATATATGTGTCCACACGGATATATCCATACTCGCGCAAGTGCATATGTGGGAATGAACGCGTTGATTCAGATACGTGGAATATCAAGAGGGTTGAATTCATATTGAGTTGTTCAAGATTTCTTTCAATTACTAGTTTACTACCTGCTAAGAATATTAATAGTTTGTTCCATCGTGTCCTGTTTGACGTTTATGAGATACTTGGGCGAAAGAATGAGGGTTTGCAGACTCAAGTTATAATTTTATTACGTTTTGTGCATTTCGCTTTATCGGGGGACTCTTGAATATTACTTTTTTGTATAGCTATACTAGAGGCTTATGACAGAAAGTGCTCTCACTGAGGCTCTCACCTAGGAGGACACCTTAACCCTGCATAAGTAGCTGCATTACAATATCATTACATTTGTCGGCTCTTGAAAAAATTCCTCTGAGCTTTTCTGCCACTCTCTTCGTATCTCACTCACACATACTGCCCCCTCTTTCTAATTCTTGTAGGATTAAAAGGAAGGGGGAAGGGGAATATTAGGTTGGAAAAACGATGGTGATACTCTCATCTCTTTTTTACCGACTCTTTCTATGTTACTCGTTTAGAATGAAAGAGAAATGAAAGGTGTATTGGTGATTGGTAAATGGAGGGTGAGGGCCGCTATTTATCTCCCACTCTTTTCCCCTAACTCATGTAGGAAGAAAGGAAAGGGGGAGGTGTATATTAGATCAGTAGAGCGCTGCTGAAGATCTTCTCCTTTTTTACTGTTTGGAGTTGTATTTTATGTTGGTAAAGGAGTGCTGAAGATCTTCTCCATGTTCACTCTTTTTGTAAAAGGGAAAGGGGAGTTGTATTTCAGGTTGTTAAGGGATTTTGAGGATCTTCACCTCTCCCCCCATATCTCACCTCCCTTTCTTCTCCCTCCTGATGTTCAGAATGAAAGGGAAAGGGGGGGGGGAGGTGTATATTAGGTCGGTAAAGGGAGACTGAAGATCTGTTCCTCTCCTAATAATTCTATCTAACGCGTTTATTGCGTCAAGCAGAACTTCTGCTTGGTCGAAGGAAGAAAATAAATAGCTATTTTTTAATTCTCTATTCTCCACTCACTAATGATAAGGCTCGTATTGACGCATGCACAGTTATGCTCCGGGCCGTCATTGGGAGCACTGATTTCATCTAACTCATTTAGAATGAAGGGGTCTGAAAGGGTATGTTGAAGTTCTTTAAACTAAATGCTATTTTATTCGATTTTTATTGACTTTTTTATCTTTTTGGAAAAATGTCTTGAATTATGCAGGATAAACATCTGGCAAGGATAAACTGTGAACTGCTATTCATATTTTGCGTCGTTTTCGAGAATAATGACATTTTCAATTGCTAAAAATAAAAAAATCTTTTTTTTTCAAACGCATAGTAGGATTTTTTTTCTTGGCTTCAAACAACTCGGGGGCATCCCTAAAACACGTGCAAAAGATAAACTGGGTGTGCAAGTACATTTGTCTTGAACTTAATCGAGGCTAGTCATGATACCGTATATTAGGATGGCAAAGGAATGCTAAAGATCTTCTCCTCTCTAGTCATTCTTTCTAAGGCATTTAGGATTAAAGGAGGTGAATGCGTATTGGTGGTAAAGGGAGAGTGACGGTTTTTCTGTTTGTCTTCCACTCTATCTGTCTAGCTCTTATACATTTTAGAATGAAAG
>CAKNXH010037420.1:0-12746 GCA_932178445.1 Andricus quercusramuli | reverse complement strand
AATCAGATCGTCTAAAATATTCCATAAGAATTCCTGAAAGACATAATCATTAAATATTTCAAGTCTTCATTACATGTATTTGAAGCCTTTCCTGTAGGTGTGAATTTTTGAAAACAAAAATCAACCCAAACCTCACAATAGGCAACGAAACCGAATCGTGAAGTCGGGCGAGCTCGGCTCGGCCCGAGCCACAGGTTCGCGCTCGTGCATTTTCGGCTGTACACGAGGATGGCTGACGCAACGCGTAACAGAGCCATCTCACCGACTCGCTACGTTTGCATGTGTTGCTCTCAGATGGGAAAGTGGTGGGGGCCGGCAAACCGTTGTCTACTTTTTACTGCCAGTGTTCTATCACTCCTTTTTACAGACGTGAAATTATGTCCAATTTTTTTCAGGCACTTTTCTATAGCTGCGTTTTATTCACCTGCGAGATATTTCCACTTTTTATTCTCAGCCGCTCAGTTGAAGTTAATGAAAAGAATATATTGTAAAAATGGTTTTCTTTGGGAAAAGGATACAAATTTCAAAATGTATATCACAGCAACCCGTGTATATCGTAAGATTCAAAATAATAATTAATAATTTGAAAACTCTTCCATCTTTTCCTTCTTGTTATTAATTTCAATTCTTAAACAACTTGAATTCTTCAAAGTAAAACGTTGTTATTTTTCTTTGTAATACTGTAATTTTATTTAGTATAAATTTGAAGAAAAAAAAACAGTTATTTTATCAGTATAGTCTCAATAGTTACTTGTTCTCTGTTATTCTTTTAGTTATTTTTAATTTGCATTGCTGTTATAAAATTGGCAGCCCTGATTTATCTGGAAATTCCATTTTAGTTTTTTTTTTAATTAACAATTCGATTGTTGAGAAAATTTGTTGTAATTCTAAAAAAATACTATGTACATTTTCAATCAAAATTTTTTATCCACAAATATATATATTTTTCAATTATTGTCATTTTGAATTTAAACAATATTTTTAAAAAATGTACACTTGAAAAAGTTTTTTCTTTCGTATAAATATTTGATTATTTTAATTAAAAAAAATATTTTATCAAAGGAAAATTTTTCAGCCTTGATTTATCTCTCCAAAAAAAAAAACCTGTCTCAAGCTTCAGATTTGCAAAAATTCTATATATTCTTAGATGCACTTAAATTTCGGTTGAGCCAAGTAACAAACATTAAAGTTCAAAGTACAAAAAATTATAATTTGAAAAATCATATCTATCATTTATAGAAACATGAACGTATTAGAAAGTATAATAATATTTAACAAATATAAACATAATTACCTTTTCGAGAGTATTTCTCTCGAAATTCAGTTTATTTATTACCATTATTTCAGTGCTTCTGTTGTTATTAATTTTTGATTATTTATTTCAAATAAGTATTTTCGGTGTGCCTGTAGACATCGCACTATTTTCATTATATTGGGAAGCAAAGATATTATATATTTTTGTTGGGAAGTGCGTTGGTACGTAGTGTTCTAAAAAGTTTAAGAGCTCGGAGAAATTCTCACGAGCATGAGAATATGCTCGAGAATATGCTCGACCTTTATGTGCTTTGAGGATTTAATGAGCATTTATGAGCATTTTGAATTAGGATTTTAAAAATCGTATTTTATACTTTTATTAATAATAATTACATTATTTAAATTTCGCGTGAAAATGTACGGCTTCAAATTGGAAGGGGTGCTAAATTTAAATGATAAAAGAAGTCAAAGTAATAGAAAACATATTATTCGCATTAAACAGTGCCTTTTATCAAGGGTTACTACAATATCCCAATAGGTATTAAACCAACTATACACCGAGAAGATTAATAATATTAATGCAAAATAAATTTTTTTTTAATATATTTAAAACAGTTTTTAGTTGTGTTTTCCAGTCAAAAAGTAAATTTTCAACCAAAGAAATTAATTTTCAACTGAAATGATGAATTTTGAACCCAAAAGAATAATTTTCTACCAAACAAGACTCATTTTCAACAAAGTTTATGAATTTTCATCTAAAAAAAAATCAATTTTCAACCAATATAAAAATAGTCAAAATGTCAGAAAAATAAATGTGCAACCAAAAAAAATGTATTTTTTTCATACCAAAAAATTAGTGTTGAATAAAATAATTCAATTTTAAACTAAAAGAGCTAAATTTACAAATCATAAATATAATATTTCAATTTGCAGTTCGAAAAGTAAATTTGAAAAAAACGAGTTTTCAGCAAAAATGATTAATTTTCAACGAAAAATATAAATTTTCAATCGAAAATGCAATAGTTATTTCTTCAGTTCAAACAATTAATTTTGAACTAAAAACAAACGAATTTTCAACCAAAGAAATTATTTTTTAATCACTATGATGAATTTTCAACCAAAAATATGAAATTTTGTTCAAATAGTGGATTTTTCAATCCAAAAGATGAATTTTCTATCAACACAAAAAAACGAATTTTCAACTAGTTTTTTTTTTCAATGGAAGAAATTAATTCTTAACAAAAAATAGAATAGCTAAATTTTGTAATAAGCAGATAACTTTTTAACGAAAAGATCAAATTTTTATAAAAAAGTAAATTTTCTAAAAAAAAATGTATTAGTTAAAGTGAATTTTGTTGAACAAAGATTAGAACAGTTAAAATGTCAGGAAAATAAGTGTTCAACAAAAAAAAAACGAATTTCCAACAAAAAATATTATTTTTCATAACGAAAAAAAAAAATATATTTTTTAACCAAAAACAGAAGAATTAAATTTTCAGTTAAGACAATCAATTTAAAAAAAATGGATTCTCAACAAAATAATTCAATATTAAACTAGAAAAGATAAATTTACAAACCAAAAATATAATAAATATTTCAATTTGCAGTTAGAAAAGTAAATTGAAGAAAAACGAGTTTTCTGCAGAATTGATTAATTTTCAACTATGAATATAAATTTTTAACCGAAAATGGAATAGTTATATCTTCAGTTAAAAAAAATTAATGTTGAACTAAAAAAAAAACAAATTCTCAACCAAAGTTATTAATTTTCAACACAATGATGAATTTTCAACCAATAATATGAAATGTTTATCAAATAGTGGATTTTTCCATTAAAAAGATGAATTTTCTATCAACAAAAAAATGAATTCATGACAAAAAGCAGAACAGTTCAATTTTCTATTAAACAGATAATTTTTTAACGAAAAAATGATTTATTTATAAAAAAAACGTACATTTTCCACAAAAAAAGGAATAGCTAAACTTAATTTTCAAACAAAATGATGAATCTCCAACTAAAAAAAAATAATTTTTAACCAAATACATTAATTTTAACTAAAAAGATAAATTTTCTACAAAAAATAAAGTAAGATAATTTTCAATTAGTAAAATAAATTTGCAATAAAAAAACAAAGGAACTTTCAACAAAACAGTTAAATTTTCAACCAAAGAAATTGATTTTTAATTGAAACGATGAAATTTCAACTAATGAGAGTACTCTTTTACCAAAAAATATGGATTTTCAACAAGTTGTTAAATTTTCACGGAAAACGGATAAATTTTCAACTCAAAATAGAATAGTTAAATTTTCAGTAAAAAAACTAATTTTCAATGAAATAGTATAATTTTTAACAAAAAAAAAAAAGAATTCTCAACAAAATAATTCAATATTAAACTGTAAAAGATGAATTTACAAACAAAATATAATAATACGTAAAAATATAAATTTTTTATCGAAAATGGAATGGTTATATCATCAGTTAAAAAAAATTTTCAACTAAAAAGAAACGAACTTTCAACCAAAGAAATTATTTTTTAATCACAATTATGAATTTTCAACAACAAAAAAAGATGAATTTTCTATCAACAAAAAAACGAATTTTCAAATGCACAGTTTTTTTCAATAAAAGAAATTAATTCTTAACAAAAAAAGTAAATTTAAAAAAAAAAATGTAATAGTTAAAATGAATTTTCAACTAAAGTGATGAATCTTGAAGTAAAAAAATATAATTTTCAACCAAAAAGATGAAATTTCAACTAATGACAGTACTCTTTTACAAAAAATTGATTTTCAACAAATAGGTAAATTTTCACCGAAAACAGATAAATTTTCAACTAAAAATAGAATGGTTAGATTTTCAGTGAAATAAATTAATTTTCAATAAAATTAAAGTAATTTTTTAACGAAATAGTATAATTTTCAACCAAAAAGATGAAATTTCTATCGGAAAAGATAAATTTTCGACAAAAAATGGAAGTTATATTTCTAGTTTAAAAAATGAATTATAAATAAGAAAAATCTAATTTTCAACCAGAAAGATCAACCTTCAAAATTTCAACCAATAAGATGAATTTTTAACAAAGTACCTGGATTTTCAACCGAATATTTGAATTTTTAAAGTAATTTCCAACCAAAAGGATAAACTAATTACCAAGAAGATTAAATATTCTCCTACAAAATTCGAGTTTTCAGTATCAGTTATAAAAATTAATTCTCATCTAGAAGACATTATTGTCAGCAAAAAGAATTAAATTTTGAACAAAAGGAGGTTTTCAACTAAAATGAAGAAACATCAACCAAATAAATGAATTTTTAAGAAAGTAGTTCCACTTCTAATTAAGTAGTTGAATTTTCCACCAAAAAAGATTGATTTTCAACAAAAAACGTTGTCCCCAGCCGAAACAGATTAATCTTCAATCAAATATTTGCGATTTTTAACAATAATAATAAAATTAATTTCAACTTTAATTTATTGAAAATTCCCTAACTCTGTCAGGTTTTCCCTGACATTCCCTGACTTTCTGGAATTACGTGACCTGTAATAACTCTGTAGTTTAAAAAAATTATGTTTATTTCATTCTAGAATGTTTTTGTAAAAATATATGTATTAAGTATGATATATATTTGTTTAAACAATAAAAGCTTCAAATTCTCTTCAATACTCTATAAATGCCCTGTTGGAGCTTAAATGGTGAGTGCTGGGTGCGTTGTTCAAGTATAGCGATACTTGTCAATAATTCTAACCTTAAAAAATCTTTCAACTGCTTTACCGTCATATTTGAGGAAGAATGAGAAAACCAGCGCCCGACTTGGTAGTACGGTGAGGGCAGCACCTCGATATGGCAGAAAATGTGATGTCCTATATATATTGTTCCCCCACTCTGACGCCCCGTGCCGCATCTAGGCTTATAATATCTTTGTCTGTTTGTATGCGTGGGTTTTCTGTAAACTTCATGTCCTAATGTGTTATCAGATCTTTTATAAACTAGCACGTCCAAGAAAGGTAATTTTCCGTTTTGTTCAATTTCCATAGTGAACTTGATATTAGGGTGTATTTTATTGATGAAATCGAAAAATTTGTTTAGTTCTTCTAGTCCATGTCTTCAGATGACAAAAGTGTCGTCAACGTAACGGCACCAGAATTCCGGTTTAAGCTTGGATTTGTTAAAGATTTTAGTTTCTAAATCTTCCATAAAAATGTTAGCTATTACAGGTGAGATTGGAGATCCCATTGCTGCTCCTGAGGTTTGTTCGTAGAATTGGTTATTGAAAGAGAAATAGGTATTAGTAAGACAGTGTTCTATTAAAGGTGTGAGATTGGAGGGGAAGTTTGCAAAGGATTTAATAATATCGATTGTATCAGAGATTGGTACTTTTGTAAAGAGAGATACTACGTCAAAACTTGCTAGGATATCTTGGGGTTGAATGTGAATCTGTTGTATTTTTCTGATGAAGTCAAAAGAGTTTTGGATGTGTGTGATAGAGTTTCCTGTGAAAGGCTTAAGTTTTTTGGCGAGAAAGCGTGCTAGGTTGTAAGTTGGAGAGTTTATTGCGCTGACGATCGGTCTGAGTGGGATGTCAAGATTTGAGTCTTTTAGGAGGCTTTTTGTTTTTCTGGTTATTGTTTTTGTGGGGTCTTTTTTAAGCTTTTTATATGTATCGTCAGTAAGAAGGTCCATGATTTTGTTGTTATAGTCTTCTTTATTCATTATTACTGTTGTGTTGCCTTTGTCTGCGGGTAATATTATGATGTCTTTATTCTGATTGATTTCTTTAATAGCTGTTTTTTCTTGTTTTGTTTGAGGAAGGGAGTTGGGCTTCGCGTAAAATGTTGGCTGTCCTACGTCGTATGTCATTTGCTTTTTCGGGTGGAAGGGTGTATATTGTGGATTCCAAATTGCTGATGATTTCTTCTTTTGGGATTTTGGAGGGAGTGACTGCAAAATTATGTCCTTTAGATAAGGCTGAAATCATTTCATTGCTGAGATGATGGTTAGAGATGTTTTTTACTGTATTAGTTAATGGTGCGTGCTTTACTGGAAGTAATTTGTCAAATTTTATTTTTTGTTTCTCAGTGCAAAAATCTTTAATCCGTTGGGATTGGTCAAATGATATGCGGTCCAATGTGGACCAAATGTCAAATCTGAGAGTGTTTGATAGAAAAAGATGAAGTTTTAATAGTTTATTGGAGGTAGTATGCAAGTCAAATTTGGTATGTTGTATCCTTTCTTTTAAGAGAAGAAAACTTGTTTTATGTAGAATTGATTTGGATTTAGATGTTCCCAAATGGTTTTTTAACTGTAAGAATTTTGGGACGATGTTATTGTCCCTACACCGTTTTAAGAAAGCTAAAGATGTTAGTAGTTTAGCTTGAGAAGACCTGCGCTTACTAAAAGTGTTAGTTTTAGTAAGGAAACTCTCCCCGTAGAGTTCTTTAATAATAGATTTGATACTTTCACGATGATTCATTATAATAAATTTAAATTTAAAATTTAAACATTTTTCGGGTTTAAATCGTGTGCGAAACTATGAATGTTGCCGACGTTTCGTGAACATTGCAGTTCACATCTTCAGGGCTGACCTAAAACTGAGGTTTCAGGTTATGTTGTTCTTATATATGTATTCTCTACGATGCCTGTGATTTTAAATTTAAATTTATTATAATTCCCCATCTATTTTTCCGTCGCTAGTGAATAGACTACCTAGATATACGTACTTGTCAACCTGTTCTAATCTCTCATCATTTAGGACAATGTTGCATATTGTTTTCTTACTTTTTCCCTCAAACACCATGACTTTCGTTTTATTCACGTTAATTTTGAGGTCCATGTTCTTCATGCTTGTATTAAGTTTCTTCAACATACTTTGCAAGTCTTCGACTGATTCTGCTATAACAATCTTGTCATCTGCGAAAGCCAACCCACGTACCTTGACGGTTTCGAGATCTACGCCTTTTTCGTCGAAGAGGGCAATTCTTAGACACTTATCCATGAATATGATAAAAAGCCACGAGGACATAACGCATCCTTGTTTCACGCCTTGCATAATATCGAACCATTCACTCTTTTTCCCATTTACCCTTACACTCGCTTTACTACCTGTATATATTGTTTTTATTGCTTGTAGGAGCCCTCCATTTACTCCATACTCCTTAAGGACTTCCCAAAGTTTACTTCTATTTACCTTATCAAATGCTTTTTCTAGGTCAATAAATGCACAGATAACTTTTTTTTCCTAATCTCAAGCTTTTTTCTGTGATCTGTCTTAGGCTAAATATCTGATCTGTACATGATCTTCCTGGCATAAATCCACTTCGGACTTTCCATATCTTCTCTTCTGTAATTTCCATTACCCTGTGAATAAGTATTTTTGAGTATATTTCACTTACGGTACTTAGTAGGCTGATACCTCTGTAATTACTGCAGTTTCTTTTGTCTTCTTTTCTTTTGTATATTGGTACGATAATCGCTTTTCTCCAATCGTCTGGGACTTTTCCCGTTTCGATACATAAATTTATCAATTCGCACAACCTGTGAGGTATGTACTAGCCACCGTATTTAAGCATTTCAGCACTAATATTGTCTATACCCGCATCCTTACCGTTTTTCAAGTTCTTAATTATATCTCTGACCTCAGTGACATTATGTTCTATATCGCAGTTTTGTTGCTCTATATCTTCACCTCCTAATAGTTCTTTAAAAGAGTCTTTTAAAGCGTCTACTATCCCGTCTATATCATATAGCATTTCGCCTTTACTGTTTCTCATGCTAGCAAACTCTGTACTTTTATTTTCCTTCAACTGTTTATATAATAGTTTCATAATTCCTTCAAAGCAGTTTTCAATTTTGTTCTCTTCTTCTCTTCTGATTTTCTCTTTACTCTCTTTAACTAGTCGTTTAACTTTCCCATTTTCGTGTCTGTAATCATTTTTAAGTCTAGTTCTCTCCTCATCGCTAAGACCTCTCATGTTTAGCGTTTTATTGTGCGCTTCTTTTTTTTCTTTTTGGGCTGCCGCAATTTCATCGTTCCACCACGCATCGCCATACTTTCTTCCTACAACCGCCGTACCACATACTTCGGTCGCAGTTTTGACAATGATATCCCTTAACAAAGTCCACGCGCCCTCTATATCTTTATGGCTTATAAGCGCTTCCCACGTTGCCCTATCAATGCGTTCAGTTAACCTCTTTGAAACTCTGTTTGCACTTCTTGTCTCTGTAAATTTTCAATTTTTATTCGTGTTTGTTTCGTTTTCCTTGTTTTCTTTGTTCTCCATCCCTGCCCTAAGTTTATTTTGCAGACTAAAAGGTAATGATCAGAATTGCATTCGGAACCCCTCATGACTCTTGTATCTTTAACTAGTTCTCTTAATCTTTCATCCGCAATAACAAAGTCAATTATGCTGTGGCTATTTCCTTTGCGCCAGGTGTACATGTGGATCATTTTATGTCTGAACCAAGTATTTGTAATAAATATGCTCTTTTCTAAGCATAAGCTAACTAGCTTTTCCCCGTTATAATTTTGGATTTTTGGATTTTTTTGTTGATTTTGTTTGGATCTTCAAAATTACCTAGCACCCTTTCTGTATCTGTATCCTGACGTTGGACGCCGACCCATCCGTTCATATCTCCTAACAAAATTATTCTTTGACTTTGGTCACAAGTACTCATTGTATCATTTAAAGTGTCCCAGAAGGCTTCCTCAACTTCCCTCGAATCGCTATCAACTGGTGCGTAGCACGCTACGATAAATAGTCTTCTGATTCCTACCTTCATTCTAGCCCATAGCAGTCTGGGTGATACAAAATTATGCTCTATGAGATGATGACTTGCTTTTTCATTCATAATTAACCCGACCCCTTGACTACGATGCGATTCGCTATCTACTCCTGACCATATTTCACAAATGCCTTTCAACACCCCATTTTCTATGTTTCTAAATTCGCAACCCTTTTTCTTTGTCTCAGGTACACAAAGAATATCTAGTTTTCTTACGTGCATAGTTTCTCGTAGTTCTCTTATCTTAAGATCATTCACTCCTCTAGCATTCCAAACACCCAGTCTCCATTCATCGCCCGAAACACGACCTTTACGTTTACCGTGTGCATGCCTTTGGTCAATCCGAGTTTCAGTCCATTCCGAGGCTACTTTATTGTTTGTATTATTCATGTTTAGATTGTACTCCCAACTATCACCTGTATGCGAGAGATTTGTTTTGCGAGTCGAAATCTTGTCCGAATTAAGCAGTGATTTGTCTTATTTTGGAGTCAAGCTGTAACGTCAGTCCCATCAAAACTTCTGTTACTGGGGGGGGGCGGGGGGATAAGGACATGAGAAAGGAAGCCGAGAGTCTCAATAGGTGGGTGATTTATGCTCAGAAGGTCACCAGCCTTAAGCAGCGTTTTATTAGATAGGAGTTGATACGCTCCCATTTGCCGATTGTCGGCCGACCTCTAAAACACGAGCCAATAACTCTTTTTTTTTCTTTTTTCTTTGAATTGAAAGTTTCACTTTAGTTACGCGGTTATAAAATCTTTTATTGAATAAATCTGCACACATAAAGAGAGTTTATAGAAAAATAATGAAATTTTTTAAAACTTCACATTTTGTGTTTAGTTCTTTCCCCATTTTCAAATAAACGACCGACTTCTGAGAGTACTACAGGCCGACTGATTTTTGAGGACAAAGGCTTGCTATTTAAGTGGGTTTCCGCCTTGTCTTCAGAGATCTTCTATACTTTTGAGAGGTAATTTAGAACAATAGAGGGATTAAATAGCGTGTTTTCGAAAAAAGCTAATTGAAAAGTAATCGCGCAAAACTCTACCGGTTTACTGGGCAGTTAAGATTTTTATTCTTTGAAAGTAAGAGAGTCGACTGATCTCTAGCACGTAATATTTGAGACTAACCAAGGAAATTGCCCTTTTTTTTGTCTATTGTGTCAAGTGGCCCCACATGTATTCGTTTGAGGAATAGAAAAAGGAGACTCTAAACTCCATAAAATTCTTCGAATTTCCTTGAAACGCTGTATCAGTTCGAAAATTCGTTAAAATCGTTTAAAATGCCACAAAAAACATGAAGATTCACTGAAATTAGGGAAGATTTCAAATATACCAAAAGTCACTGAAATACAGTGAAATTTCTCAATTCTTTCAAATTCGACAAGGAGTTATTATAGAATTATATATATAAAATTTCCTCCTGAGATTCAAAACGTCCAGAAAAATTCCCGGGAGATATTTTCAAATTCTCTCAGAGCATTTGATTCAAATAAACAGTAGCTTGTAACATTTTTAAAGAAAAAGAACTTTCAACCAAGGTGAACGGATATTTGTTCAAAATAGTTCAATTTATGGCATATAAAGAGTATAACACCCCCCCCCCCCTGGACAGGAAAATAGTTCAATTTTGAAAAATGATTATTTTACAATCTATTTTTAAAAGTGAAAGTGATGGCTTAGCTTGCTATTTTTCCGCCTTGCCTTCAGAGATCTTCTTCATTTTTGAGAGGTAATTTAGAACAATAGAGGGATTACATAGCGTGTTTTCGGAAAAAGCTAATTGAGAAGTAATCGCGCAAAAATCGACCGGTTTACTGAGCAGTTCGGATTTTTATTCTTTGGAAGTAAGAGAGTCGACTGATCTCTAGCACGTAATATATGATTTCAAAAAACAAATTTTTTCCACAATATTATCTATAATAATTAATATAAGTATGGATAGTTAAATTATCAACTACAAATATTAAAATCCAACAAAAAATGGTATACCTTAATTTTCAGTAAAAAAAATTAATTTTTTACAATGAATACGAATTTTTGACACAATATTAAAATTTCCTAAAAAATTGTAGAATTTTTAACAAAATAGTTAACATTCAAACAATGCAAATTAAACTTTAAACTCTACCGAAGTCTTCAATTTGGTGAGTTTTTTTTATCGATGCGTCGGCTTTCTATTCATTTTTTCGATACATTCATAATATCTCCTGGCGTGTTTTTAGATAAAATAAACTTTTTTTTTTAAATTTTTTTTTTAATTACAATAGGAGCATTTCATGGTGACTGTCCAAATTTGTTCGTTGCATTTTTGTTTTTATTTTCAGGAATTCTGTACTTAAACTCTTCTGTTAAAAATCCGCATTTTTTGGTTTAATTTAACAGTTTTCAATTGAAAATTGGAAAAATTGTAAAAATATCAACTATTGCACTTTTTGTTTAAAATTGATTTTTTATATCAAAGATTCATCAGTTTGGCTGAAGATTTTAAATATTTTGTTGTCAATGTCATGACTACAAGAGAGATTGGGAATTATATGTTGAAGATGGAGTGTGGTGCCTCAGAAATTCGGGAGTTTTTAGCATTATGATTCACAGAGTTATTTTAAACAAATGATTAATTTTTTAGTGCCTACAGATTGAGGAACCAAATTACAATATCTGTCGCTCCCTACAACAGTTTTTAAATAATAAATAATAAATATTTTCATCCAGTGTTTAAATCAATTCTGTCTCTACTTACCTTGTTTCAAATAGTGTTTCACGTTCGACAAAGTTGACTTTGGTATGCTTTTTGTAGAGTACTGGACAATTTAAATTCGAGCGTATGAATTGTTGGTGCTCATGTTCCACCATTTATACCATGTCGCAACGTGACTATTCTCACGATTTTTCATGAGCAGACAATAAAAAAGCAGATTGTGAACAATTTTTTCTGCGATTCTCTCTTTAAGAAGGTTCGAAGTTTCATTGCGCACTACATTCAAGGTTTAACTGATTTTTTGAAAATACAATTTTTAAAAGAGTCACCGCTTTGGTTGAAAATTTAACATTTTTTTGAGAATGCGTCCTTTGTCAGGTTAGAAATTAATTTTTCTTTCCGGAAATTTAACTGTTCCATTTTTAGTTTTGAAATTTATCCTTATTTATTTATATTACAATATATTATATTGTATTATATTATCTTATACAATATTATATTATATTATATATAAAATTTAATAATTTAAATTAGAAATCCTTTCAAACTAGTGAGAATTTAAATGGAAAAGATTTGAGTTTACAAACAAATTAGGTTTATCTTAAGAAAAATAACAGAAAGTTGAAAATTTTGGACTTTTCTATAAGTTAAATTTATATAGGAAATAAACTAGGTCCTCTACAAGAAAAAAAATTTTTACGTTATTCATTTGGAATTCCAACTATTTTCGGTTTCTTCAAATAAAAACTCAAATATTTATACTAATATTTAATACTATTATTATTAACTGATCTTTTTCAGTTGAAAAATTAAACTTTTTTGTAAAAAATTTGTACGTCAATTAAAATATTAGCTTGCGAATATATGTATTTTGTTAAAAATTATTCTTGCTTTGTGGGAAATTAGGTTTTTCATTTAAAATTCATCTTACACTTATTTCTCTAACTTAAAATTAAACTATTCTATTTTTGATTGAAAATTGATCTTTGTCAGTTGAAAATTTCTCTTCCTTGTAG
>CAKNXH010037411.1:0-17561 GCA_932178445.1 Andricus quercusramuli | reverse complement strand
GGTAGAAATAGATATCCAAATCAGAGCTATTCGCGAGATTATAATGAAAAAAAAATTTTGAGTACGATCAGCGAAAACCAAGTTTTGAAAACCATGAATCCAAATATCCAAATAATTATTTGGATAGAAATCACGATTATGATCGAGAAGATTGCTATGAAAGTCGAAATCAAAGTTACTACAATAGGGGACGGTATGATGATAGAAATCGAGGTTTTGAAAATCGACAGAACCGTAGCTACAATAACACGAGCCGCGAGCATCAAGATTATGGAAATGAAAATCGTCAACATAGAAACACAGATAACCGAGATTCAAATTATGATGCGTTCGCTGATCGATCTCGAAATTATTAACATAACAAGGATCAGTGGTCAAATGGTTCCAATAACGCAAATGCAAATAACTCTCAGAATAATAATAATCAAAAGCCTTTGAGTGGCACGGTAGAAAATGGAGTTTATAAGTGAGAAAATAATAGTCCGCCAAATGTAAGCTCTAGAAATGAGCAAAGCGAACTACAAAACACTAAAAATAATGTAAGCGAAATTAGTAGGGCAAACGGGGCAATCCGTAAAAATTATGGCAATAAACAAGCTCGTTGTTTACAATAAATTCAGGAAGACGATGACTTCATTTAATCACGAGGAGTCGGGAAATGCCCGAGCCTCGATTTGGTAAAATGTAGTATACTATTTAAAAAACCCTCTTCCGTTAGATATGCGCGGAGACTTGTTAAATAACGAAGATAATGAGATAGCGAAATCTCTTGATAAATGTCCAATATTACAAATGAAAATACAAAATGTGAATACGAAAGCGTTAATTGATACAGGCAGCGAGGTCACATGTATCTCACAAACATTTTTTGAAAACAATATTGAAGCGCTTTAAAAGTGCGAAATGTTACCAATAGTGGGCACGAGTATAGTAGGTGCTACAGGGCAAGACCTGTCAAGTTGAAAGATCAAGTATATGCAAATTTTAAAATGGGTAACTGGAATGGTTCCTACGTATTTTTGATAGTTCCTAAATTGAATAAAGAATGCATAATTGGGGTTGATGTATTAAAAAGATTGAAAAGTAAAATTGATTTTGAAGAAAATATTATTGAATTGAGAGATAAAGAGAAAACGATACAAGTGAAGTTAATGGACGAAGATCCTAAGCGTATACGATTAATATTTGATCCCGAAAATTCTCAAACGGAGAAACATTCAAGTTATTTAGGAAAATTTTTGATAATAGAAGAAAGACATTCCATGCTTATAAAAGAAATAAATTATGTTGAAAATCATAATCATTGTGAAAATGAATGTGCATTACGTGATGAAGAAATTAATGAAAAAGTAGCACAGTGCACACTATTGGATTTAGATGAAAAAGAGCGATTTTTCAAGCTTATTCAGCGCTATAAAAATGTATTTTCAAAGATACCGGGTAGAATTTCCGTATACAAACATGAACTAGAAATAAATGACAAGAAACCTTTTTTAATGCGAACTTATCCTGTACCAATGTTCCTTAGAAGCAAAATGAAACAAGAAATTGAAAACTTATTAAATCTAAGGATAATTCAACGTTCTAACAGCGCTGACATAAATCCCTTAGTAATAATCACAAAAAAAGATGGTTCGATACGCATATGTTTAGATGCGCGCAAGTTAAATGAACTAATGACAAATGATTACGAATGCGCGGAACCAACCGAGGTTCTATTCCAGAGATGTGCTGGAACAAAAGTTATGTCGACACTAGATCTTGTGAGTAGTTTTTGGCAGGTGCCATTGCACCCAAATTCAATGAATATACGGCTTTTTTACACGAGGGAAAATGCTACGAATTTAAAGTAACCCCTTTTGGATTAAAAACAAGTACAGCGGCTTTAGTTAGGGCATTAGACTTAGTTCTAAGAGGGATAGGAGATTTTGTAATAACATTTATCGACGATATGTTTTGTACTTCGCAAAACGTATCTCAGCACCTGGAACATCTGGAACTTCTTTTCCAGCGCCTACAGGATCACAATGTCACGGTAAATTTTCAAAAGTCTCATTTTTTTCGTCCGGAATTGAAATTCTTAGGACACATTCTTACGGCTCTGGGAATAAAACCAGACCCGGAAAAGATTCAAATAATTCATGATTTTTCAACGCCTAGAAACTTAAAGGAATTGAGGGGATTTTTGGGACTAATAAATTAGTATACTAAATTCACTAAAGAGCATGCTCAAGAAAGTTTCGTTACTTGAACTACTAAGAGTGGGGAGCAAATGGATCTGGGATTTGGAGAAAGAGGATGCGTTCAAGAAAATCAAAGGACTTTTCTGTGAATTCGTAATCCTAACATATCCCGATTTAAATAAACCTTTCTATTTGCAAACTGACGCCAGTGACGTAGCACTAAGGGCCGTACTTTTTCAAATAAACCAGGAAAATGAACACTTACCGATTTCTTTTGCGAGTCGAACGCTCAAGGGATCTGAATTGTCTTATTACACCACTGAGAAGGAAATGTTGGCCATAGTATGGGCACTTATGAAGTTTAGATCTTATGTTCTGGGAGCCAAATTGATCATCCGCACGGACCACAAAGCTCTAACTTTCCTTAAGACTTACAATTTGGTCAGTGCAAGACTTACGAAATGGATCATGGCGATTCAGGACTACTGCTTTGAAATAGAGTACTGCGAAGGCAAGAACAACATTATAGCTGATGTTTTAAGTAGAATACCTTTCAAAGAATCGGGGTATCCATTTGATTTAAATGAGGGCAAAATTTTTTTAAATGTACTAGCCAAGAGACCGTCATCGGAATTAAGGGAACGCCTAAAAAACTTCATAAAGGAACAAAAAGAAGACATCACATTACAGCGAAAATTCCAAGACATTCAAAATGGAAAAAGAAAGAGATTCGAAATCTACAATCATCTAATCTACTTAACAAACAAGGACGGAAAGAAATTATGCCTAAATCCAAGCATTATATGTATGATAATTGATGAATGCCACGAATTATATGCTCACGTGGGGGCACAAAGAGTTTTCCGAATGCTAAATGAATATTTTTATTACCCTCATTTAGCTAAAACTATCAGAAGGAGATTAGCAAGCTGCGACTCCTACCAAAAAAATAAAGTCACGAATCAAACCTGCTACGCAGAAATGAGAAATTACTCTCTAAGAAGCCAGGAGAAATACTCTCAGCATCAAAGGGTCGTTACAAATACATCTTATCCACGGTAGATGCGTTTAGAAAATATGTGAAGCTCTACCCGATAAGACGAAGCAACACAAAAACGGCTATGACAAAAATCTTCAAGAATCACATAGGGAAATTTGGAAAGCCTGAGAAAATAGTTACTGATCACGGGACACAATTCACATGTGACCAATGGCTCAACAAGCTGAAAGAAGAAGGAATGACAACGGTATTCTCGTCAGTAAGACACCCTCAGAGCAATATCGTTGAAAGAAATCATCGGGAACTCTCGAGATTTTTCCGAACACTAATAAAGGAGCGACACAACACGTGGTGGAATTGGATACGAGTCATCGAGAACTGCATGAATGAAACCCACCACGAGACAACTGAATTCACGCCTATCGAAATTCAGCTGAATACAAAGCCCAAAAGAGCATGGGAAAATTGGCTGAAATTACCTCCATCTACCAATAAAATGGAGTACGAGAGGAAGATAGAAATAACACAAGAAAAGATAATCAGAAAGGGTAAGAAAAGAGCCGAAATATTCAATCGGACTCATAAAATAACTAAATTAAATGTTGGTGATAAAGTGCTTTCAAAGCTGCTCAATAGGTCCGACAAAAGCAACAATATATTAGCAAAATTTTTGCAAATATACGATGGACCCTACGAGATAAAAAAAGAAATTAAACCAGAGACGTAAATCCTGTGGGATCCTGGAAAAGAACAGGATAAAGGAATGTATCACTCTCAGGATTTAAAACGATACATCCAAAGATAAGAAGAGGAAAACTTCTCAAACCTTCAATAATTTTAAACACACTAACAAAATAAGGAGCTAAACTATAAGTCACGTTAGCAAATAAGAGAAAACCATAGAAGCCAAATAAGGCAAAATAAGGGAAAAATCAAATATAGGTTACAAAAGCATACAATAATGAAGCGCTGCGAGCATTTATATATGCATATCTAGAATTAAAAATATAAGAAACGGATAGGTACATTAAGTAAGAGGTAAAAATTACAAATAGTTTCATTAAAAATAAATAAACATATACTCAAGAAAAATATGCGACTAGAACATAAAATAAGAAAGATCTATCGCTAGATAATTAAGAAATAGAAAATAAGGAAGATTGTTAAAACAAACGATTAGGAAAAGACAGTGTAAAAAGAAAGAAAAGATAGTAGTAAAAAAAATGAGACAAAATGAGAAAAAAGAAGAAAAAAAGACATGCAATATAAAGCATATGACATAAGAAAGAAAAGCAAAAAGAATAAGAAGTAGAGAAAAGAGAAACTCTACACTTGTCTAATTAGAAAAAGAAAGAAAAACTACCATAGAATGTCAAATAATTATAGCAATAGATATAGGATAAATAATGTAGAAATTTAGGAAGAATACATATGTACATAAATACCAAAAAAAAGATGAACGAAACGAAACCCAAAATTTTCAGCGACAAACCATATACGTTAGCAACAATAACATTAAATAAGAATCAATTTGAATTAACTAAAGATGTGAATGGCATTCGATTCAACAGGATTGAGAAAACTAACCAACAAAAGAACCGCGCGATTAATTATAAACGAATGTTTTCAAAAATTTCTTTTTGTATCTATTCGTTTAGGGGGGCATTTTCATCCCAAACTTTCCAAACATTTTTAAAACGAGCAAGATATTTCACTCCGGCATCCATTTAGGGGGCCTCTAAAAGCCCAGAGCAATTACAGTGATTTAAATCTCCTTACTTACTCACATACCGTGGATCACTTGCAATAATTATACTTTAAATTTTGAGAAAAAAATTAGATATAAAATGATATATATGCAAAAGCAAACAATTTTTCATATTATTAAACGAATGAATTTTTCAAAAATTCGAAATATTCCTTCGTTTAGGGGGGCATTGAAACGGTTAAGTATAAAATAAATATTTTATACTTATAAATTACACTCAGAAGCGGGCGAAATAGAAAATAAATACGCTACTGAGTGACTTGCGAATTCCTGGGCGAAAGAGTTATATAGGTCGCATGCACCGCTATGCGAAACAGGTGCGGTTGCGTGCGCAACCTATACGATAAGTGGGGATGTGAGGACCCGCGACGACGGGACCTGTGTGATTACCAAGGATCACTCTAGGGATGGGCGATTCTCTCGAAAAGATCGATTCATGGATCGATCCAGGATCGAATTTATTAAGATCGATTCAGCAAAAAAATCGAAGCAGAATAATCGATCTTGAAAGAATCGATCTTTTAAGATCGATGTAGAAATGTCCTAAATAGTTTATATTCACCTATAAATCTTAACATTTATTCAATTTCAAATAAAATGATTAAAGATCGACAATTAGATACTGTTAATTCCTTTTTTCACAAAAAACTTTGAAAATCATGAAAAAATGCTCAAACGTTTTTATCATTTCTACTGGAAATAATTTATTATTGTCTACTAAAATATACTCAAATATACTAGCCCTTCATGGTCGAACAAACTATGGTCTCGTCACGCGCAAGTAAAAAAAAGTGAAATAATCAGACGGCTCCCTACACATGCAACTTTTATGCCATGAAATGCTTCGGACCTTCTTTTCTAACAATGGAGGGTAGAAAAAAAAGTCTATTACATTTCGAAACTTTGATAATAAACATGTTGAGCACAGGTCGTGCTTGCGCTTAGATTGAGATGCAGTCTGAGGCACGAAATAGGGATGGGTAACGCTTAGTGAGAATCGATTCTTCGATTCCTCGATTCCGCCGGATGCGTCGATTCCGAGGAATCGAAGAATCTAAGGTAGGAATCGATTCTTTGATTCCAATTCTTCGATTCCTATTCTAATATTTCCCCACTCCTCCATTCTCAAAAAGCCCGCGTAAATTAAAAATTTCAAAGGGTTTTTGGAGAGGTTTGTTGTAAAAATTAAAACCAAAGCAACAAATATAAATTTCAATTCATGTTTTGATGTTTTTTGAAGAAAATTTATAAACTTTCATTAATCAGGTTTTTTTTTCTTTAGGAAAACGAACATTTATTTTCTCTTAACTCTGTGATCGGAATCGATGGCGATTCCGACGAAGAATCGATTCCTGGAATAGATTCCCTGGAACGGAATCGGAATCGACTTGGCCATCCCTAGCACGAAAGAAAAAAGTATAGGAGCAATGAACATCAAAGGTGTATGCCGTGGTCACGAACCTATAGGTCGGACATATGAATAAATAAAAATGAAAGAATCGCTTCTCCGATTCTGGAAGTAAAGAATCGATCCAATAAAAAATCGACTCGCAAAGAATCGATTCAAAAGATCGATCTTTTGAGTGAAAAAGATCGATCTTTGAAGAATCGATCCAGAATCGCCCATCCCTAGATCACTCGAATCGCCAGTCTGCGCTCGAAGGTTCAACCGAACACTGTGTCAAGCGTTGGACTCTAGGGAATACTTGCGCGATAGCGTTTTATGAGCCATATAGGATTTAGCAGCCAGGTAATTAGAAGAATAGGAAGGACCGAGGACAACCCCTTCAATACTTTTGATATTCCTCATCAGAAATAACTCATTTAAAAACCAAAAGGAATTAAACTTTGAGGACCAACCCCTCGCATGACCTGTCAAAAAGAAAAATTGATCAAGAGCAATACTGGAGATCTTAAGGATCGCCCATTCTTTTTCAACCCGTCCTCATACGGGAGCTCAAGAATACCAGTGTGGCCATTCGAAATCAATTAAGTTCATTTAACAAAATGAATTTAGAGTAATACTGGAGATCTTAAGGATCGCCCATTCTTTTTCAACCCGTTCTCATACGGGAGCTCAAGAATGTCAGTATGGCCACTCGAAATTAATTAAGTTGATTTGGCAGTGAGTTGTTCGAGGGAAAAGCAAATCTTTATGAATGCAAAATAATTTTGGTTCTCAAAGGTAGAACTTTGCACTTGTCAATTTAAATTTACCACGAACAAGAGTGGAATACAAAAATAGTATTGTAAACAAAATTAAAATTAGATAGGAAAATGAGACAACATTCTGGAGGATGAACATGGCACCAAGTTTGCACGGAATGGCGTCTCATTTAATAGAGTAAAAATAAAATAAAATTAATACTCAGTCCTTCTAGAGGGAGGGGAAAATTTATATGATTCTATTAATTAGGCTAGAGCGAAATCATGAGGACTCTCTAAATTAACTAATCAGCAAAATAAAATTGGCTAGTTGCGTAGGAAAACCACTAAAGATAGAGGAACGGCCTATTCAGGCGTGACAAATAAGAGAAAATAACATTTCAAAAGTGCAATACCGGACAAATCAAGAAAACGAACGCGGTTCGGACTTCGCTTCTGTGGCCCCACGATCCTTCTGATGATTATGATCCTTTTTATAGAAAAACCTTAATAATGAGAACATTTCAAGCAAGAGCAATTTTGGGACACTGGATATGAGGAAATTACATTTTAAGAGAATTTATAATTGAGAACTATTTCAAAATTAAAGGGTTAAAATTAGAAAAGCGTGAAGTTCACTTTAATGTAAATTGGGAACCTCAAATTACGGATAAAGTTTCCTTTTATATCGTCGTGGCTAACAAATGAATTCATTTCAGGTTTATCGTCCTTACAGGATTGTTACCGACGTGCATACTCGGCACCAACTTCCTGATTAGGACACAGCAACTCGTCGGACGATCCTAATACTCATGAAGTAATTTCATGAAAGGAGAACACAATACAAGTAAATTAAGAACTGTAATTCATAAAAAAAAAGGGGGAAAACGTTCTCACATCCAGGCGTCGTTAAAAGATATATTAAATTAATGCTCATAAACTAATGAATAATGTTACAACCACCTTGAAAAAACAGGCTCACGAAATATAATTTAAAAAAAATTCTTAATGGTTTAAACAATTTTTAGAACATTAGGATAACATACCGAAAGCTCAAAGATAGCAGCACCACTTTAGAAAAATGGTTAAGGGTTTAAAATTCCGAATTTCTATTTTTACAAGAATTTCCGGATCATTTAAGACTCACGAAATGTAATAGAAAAGTTTTTTAAAAAATTGTTCCAACAATTTTTAGAAAACAATGTTTAAACAATTAACTAAACGATTTTTTTCATACCATACCTTTAGGCTCATATAAGGCTCACTGAATATCGCGATTTTCTAGCATTGTTTATGTATTTTTGCAACATTAGGGTAACATACCGAAAGCTCAAAGATAGCAGCACCACTTTAGAAAAATGGTCAAGGGTTTAAACAAAATTGTTTGAACCATTTTTTGAAAATTTTGTTCTTATATTTCGTGAGCCACAAATGAGCCGGAAATTCCTGTAAAAATAGAAATTCGAAATTTTAATCCCTTCACTTTTTTTCAAGGTGGTGCTGCTAACTTTAAGTAAAGTAGGCAGCACCACCGGTCTTTTAAACAAATTGCAGAGCTGAAAATTCGGCATTAGGGTATTAAACTAGCCCTAAATAAGCCCTTAATTATTGATTTAAAAAAGTAATGAAATTATGAAATGGTGCTGTCAACTTTACCCACCTCTTCGGTGCGCCTAAGAGTAAAAAAAATATTTCTCATGATTATCGAATTATTGTGTTTAGTGATTTCTTCATAGTTCTTTGAAAATGAAATTAGTATTTTCTTTCATTTCATTTTTTTTCTAAACTATTTCCAAAAAAAAAGTGTCACAATTGAAAAAAACACAAGAATTGTAACGCCATCAAATACAATAGTCACCTAAAGACAAAATGAAAATTCCACTTGTAAAATTTGGGGTCTCATCGAAACAAACCTCCGATTTCTTCCTGAACTATTTGCAAACAAATAAAACGAGTCAAATTTATTTTTCATTGTAATTGTCTGCATTTGCATCATTTTTCTCCGTTGTTGCTTCGTTTCTGAAAAAAATGAACCAAAATTTAGGTTAATTTCTTATTGTATGAAAAAAAAGTTCCAATTTGTTTTCAACTCACGTATCCAGTTTGGCATTATTTAATTTGTTTCGTATAGTGCTTTCGATGACACCATTTGCACCTCGGAGCTCGGGGAATCTCCGTCTTGCGTAAGCTGCAATACGTTTTAAAAATAATATATTGAACGTAAAATAACCTGATTATGTGATACTTCATTAATAACAAATTAAAGAAATATGGCGCATACCCAATACCTACTCTTTATTGCATCTACCTTCTCTTCGTTTAACCTTCATGCGGGCGCGCCTTTTTTTTATCACTAGTGGGCGCGGGGCGGTAATCTACCGCAGACCTACCGCCACCTTGAAATTTTCGAAATTTCAAGAAGCTGCCATTTTACGTCATACATCGTAACTAGAGAATACAAACCCCTCCCCAGCTTCTGGAAACCCGTGGGCTGTAGTTATTCATGTTTTTCTGCCAGGGGCGGTAAACTACCGCCGGCGCGTCCGCATGAAGGTTAATGGTGGCGTCGGTGCTCTCCCTTTATGCAGATTGCATGTTCTTCCTGTCAACGATGACGTCCTCAGAGTTTCGCGGTCGAAGAAGTACATCAGCATGTCGTTCACCAATGTGCCGATGTTCCAGTCGTTCCATTTTTGCACTGCTTTGGTGGGAACTCTTAACAGTTTCCGTCAATCGGATTGACTCCGGTTCCATGTCTCCACTGTGGTTCCAGAAATTGAAGGCTTTGGCGACTGACGACTGTTTCGGGTTTCCAGCCCTCTTTGTTGTCGCCTGTCCTTTCTTCGACCCCACCTGTTGTTTCTGGAAAATTGTAGCCTTTCTTAATACAAATTCCACATTTTGAGTAGTACTTGCAGATTGTTCGAAAAACGTGTAAAATACCTGCAACTGGTCCAGTTGCTGCAATTGCTCAGCTTCCATTGAGCACCCAGGCTCATCTGCCATACTTAAAAATGAAGCTTATTATTACGAATATATATTTCACATTTTCAGAGATGGTGACAGATTTCATGAAAAAACGTGTGAATTACCTGCAACGGATCACGCTCCTCTGATTTCCCAGCTTTTACTGAGCAAGTAGGCAAAGGAAGACGGTTTGTCAAACTTTCCTGTGATCGGACAATGCACTGCGAAAAAAGAAATTGCAATGAGAATCATATTTCCTTGATTCAATGACATTTCTCTAATATAAAATAAATGTTTTTGTTGCACCTACATTGGACATGATCTTCCGTTCAATATCATCCTCAACATACTGATTGAACAGTTTCTTATACAGATCATCAGAGTTTGTTGTCTCTGGCACTTTATAAAACAACATTATAGTTTATTAAAAAACGCACGCTTCAATTGCCGTACATTTGGAGCAAAGAATTGACCGTTTTAATTATATCATTCATTATTCACTTACTACACTTTCAGTTTGTACCTCCGCATTTCCCATTACTCCTTCCATAATTTCAGTTTGCCTCATCAAATCTGCTTTTTTGTACTCTGCTCTATTGATTCTCTTTATTTTCTTGGTAGGGATGTCGCTTCCGTCAGTTCCCGATCTTTTGCTACCCCTTTGAAAATTTGTGACGAACATGTTTTCGTCAAACTCCTTCTTGCTCAACTGTTTTCGGTTCTCCTTTGTCGATCGGGCAACTCCGCGCTTCTCGTACATTTTGCACACATCAGTCATATTTGTCCACTCTGTAAATGCTTATTCCATAAAAAACAATTTTGTGTTTGCTTTTCACCTTCTGTGCAGTATTGTCATGTAATAGCAGTATAACTCCACTTTTTTATTTCATCGAAAATTAACAATATGGCGGCGTTTCTTGTGAAAGAGAGAAAAAAACAACTTTTTTTGCACCATAAATCAGGCTAAGTTATAAGTTAGAATCAAAATATGAACATCTTGGAGGTTCGGGCGATAGCCATGATAGTGCTGAATATCGTGGTAAAATTTGAAGTCGATACGCCCGGTCATTTTTGAGAAATCACCTGCGCCAGCAGGAAACTTTTTTTTCCGTCACACAGGCATTTTATTTTATAAATAAATGAATAAATATTTTTTACCATCAAACAAATTTTTTTTACTCTCCTTGATCATACCTTTAAGAAAAAAAACATTCGTTCAATTATATACAATAGTTCCCGAGAAAAAAATGATTGAAAATATTCTTTTTTTATGCGTTTTATGCACTATACGATACTAAAAATAGGCTCAACCACAAAGTTTTGAGAAACAAATATTTCCTTACCTCCAAAATCGAGAATTGTTACCAAGCGACATCTCAACTGCGTTTCGTTTTGTGCAATTTTCTTTCTCATTGCATTCGGCGGATAAATTGATATGTTTTGCGGCTACTTAATTACCACCGGTATTTTTCTATTTATCCGGCCCCTCATTTCTTCTACACTTAGGCTATGAAGTAGCCAGGATGCAAACCCAACTAGAGGTTTTCCGTTATCCTCATTCAAGGGCATGCATACTATGCATTCATCGCCTGTTTCCTACAAAACAGTATTAATTACATTCAAAACGGAACTTTCGATTTTTTAGCTTTTTAAATTTCTCAATTAATTCTTTTGATAGTGTTATACATTTATGCTGAGCCGAAAATTAAAACTTTAAAAACCAAAAATGGTTACTTCCGAAAATGTCCTACATTTTATTACGAGTGCAAATCTCTACTTACATTTCGCATTCAAAATTGGTTTGGCAGTGTCGCGATGATGTCAAAGAATATTTCTTCTCATAATTCAAAAATAATTTACCTACGCGTTACGAAAATTGCGGTATTTTTCTCTATGTAAATTTTTTCCGTTACGCGATAATAGAAAATTTAATTGAAATCACGGAAAGAATGTGTAGTTTCCCTATATAAAAGGAGCACTTAAACCGGATTAAAAAAAATCAATCGGGTTCAGTTCTGTTATTGTCACGATTACATCGAACTGAAACTCATTGATTTTATTTTTATAACTATTCGGCTCAGCTCGGAATTTCATGTAGATACCTCTATAGTGTCAGTTTTGACTGCTGAACTGATTTATCAGGTGGTCGTGATTTATTCGGCTCAGATCGGAACTTCAAGTAAAATTTGAATGGTTTCAGTTTGGAATACCGAACTAGTTTGTCACAGTTACATCGAACTGAAACTCATTGATTCTATTTTTATATCTATTCGGCTCGGTTTGGAATTCCATGTAGATACTTCAATAGTGTCAGTTTGGAATGCCGAACTGATTTATCAGGTGGTCCTGATCTATTCGGCTCAGTTCGGAACCAAAAGTAACATTTGAATGCCGAACTGATTTATCAGGTGGTCGTGATCTCTTCGGTTCAGTTCGGAAGTCCAAGTAGGCACTGGAACGGTTTCAGTTTGGAATGCCAAACTGGTTATTAGGTGGTCGCGATCCATTCGGCTCAGTTCGGAATTCCAAGTAGACACTGCAATGGTTTTAGTTCGCAATACCGAACTGATTGTTGAACAGCTGTGTTCTATTCGGCTCAGTTCGGAAGTACAAGTAGACACTGGAATGGTTTCAGTTTAGAATGCCTAACTGGTTGTCACGCTGTCGTGATCTCTTCAGCTCAGTTCGGAATTCCAAGTAGACACTGGAATGGTTTCAATTTGGAATACCGAAATGGCTGATACGTGTTTGTGATCTATTAGGCTCAGTTCGGAATTCCTAGTAGACACTGCAATTGTTTCAATTCGCTATACCGAATTAATTGTTAGACGGTTGTGATTTATTCGGCTCAATGCTGAATTCCAAATAGACAATGGAATGGTTTCAATTCGGAATACCGAACTGGCTGATAAATGCTTGTGATCTATTAGGCTCAGTTTGGCATTCCCAGTAGACAATGGAATGATTTCAGTTTGGAATGCCGAACTGGTTGTCACGCTGTCGTGATCTATTCAGCTCAGTTCGGAATTCCAAATAGACACTGAAATGGTTTCAATTCGGAAATTCGATTAGATTATAGTTGATAATGTCCACATTGAACCGGATTGACTTAGGAACTTAGTTCGACATTTAAAAAGTCCAGTCCGGAAATCCGAACTGAGACAAATTCAAAATTAACTCGGAAATCCGAAATGATAGCAGTTATGAAGAATCCGAACTGAAACTACATTAAGATGAATTCGCAAATCCGACTAGATTACAGTTGGTAATGTAAACATTGAACCGGATCGACTTAGGAACTTAGTTCAAGATTTAAGAAATTTAGTTTGGAAATCCGAGCTGAGACCAATTCAAAATGAACTCGGAAATCCGAAATGATAACACTTATGGAAAATCCAAACTGAAACGAATTGAAAATGAATACGGAAATACGATTAGATTATAGTTGTTAATGTCCAGATTGAACCGAATTGACATAAGAACTTAGTGCGCGATTTAAAAAGTACAGTTCGGAAATCCGAACTCAGACCAATTTAAAATGAATTCGGAAATCCGAACTATTGACAGATTAGGAAAAATCCAAACTGTAACTGGTTCCAAATGAACTCGGAAATCCGATTAGATTACATGTGAGTGATGTCCAGATTGAACCGAATAGATTTTCTAATCGGCATTTTCTCAATTCGGCAGACGAATTGAAACTTACTGAACCGAACTAATACTGATAGAATATCAATCCGGTCAAAATGGTCCTTTTATATAGGGTTGAACAAAAAAATACCTAAAACATAGTTCCAGGGTCGGCAAAACGTGTTGAGCCCAGGTTAATTGAAAATAAATAAATTAAAATTAAAAGGAATAATTCCCAGCTTTGCTGGCCGCTGAAGGGAGCAGGAGGAGGTGGAGGGTCTTTGTTATTATCAATTATGTGCAGGTATTATTTTATTCCAATTTTCAGGTGGGTAATTGCCCACCTTCAGGAATTTCAAGTGGGTAGTTCATAACTGAAATTCAAGCCAACCTCATGTGTTTTCGAAAGTCTCGTCCATCTAAGAAGTAAACCTCGTAGTACAGGTGTTGAAAATACATCTTCGTTATAAGTCGAAAAGGATTTTCAGAACAATTTAGCAACAGGGTTACAAAGGAACATTGTTCTGTAATGGTGCCGTAACACATATGTAACAGTCTTACGATGTAAATATGTTTGTATCGTTCTGTAAAAAATGCCTATTCAAGTTGCAAATATTCTTAAACGTAGTGGGAAATTCTTAAAATTAGAATATCGCTCTTTCGGTGTCATATACATGACTGGCACAGTAGCACTTCATGCTGACCTTTTTGCTTCCTGATGTAGGAAGCTTTGTAAGGGTAACAGTTTCCAAAATTTTTAAATTCATTTAATTCGTTCTTCCTCAATTTTAAAATGTCTGATACAATGTTCTAATTAATTGTCTGGACGTGTGTATGTGTCACACTTTTTTATGTACACCGGAACTTGAAAACGGTTTCAGATAAATTGATGAAATTTGGAGGGCTTATTTTAACTACTAATATCTTGAAATTGACCGAAGGATTTCTACAAATATTTATTTCATTTTTTTAGGATAATATGTTAAAAATCGGGTTTTTATATTAAAACTTTTTTCATTACCATAATTCAAAGTTTATGCAAGAATATAAAAGATTCCTTGGTTCGAGACGAATTGATTGACCTATAATATTTATTCATTTTATTACAGAGTTAGGAAGTTATTGTCATTTATATTATATTTTAAATCGATTGTTATAGTAGACATTTTTTCATTCTCATAATTTAAAGTTGATGGGAGAATAGAAAAAATGTGATTGACTGACCTATAATATTGATACATTTTATTGAAGAGTAATAAAGCTATAGTAATGCATAATATTTGAAAATACGGGTTTTTATAGTGAAACTTTTCTCTTTAACATGATTCAAAGTTTATGCAAGAATAAAAAACATTCTTTGTTTCGAGATGAATCAATTAACCTATAATATGAAGACATTTTATTAAACAGTAAGGAAGTTCTGGTCATTTATATTATATTGAAAAGCGATGTTTATAGTAAAAATCTGCTCATTCTCATAATTTAAAGTCAGGGTGTCTAGCGGACCGGGAAACCGGGAGAAACCAGGAAAACCCCAGGAATTTTATGGGACCGCGAAAAACCGGCAAACCCCGGGAATTTTGTTTAGGACCAGGAATTTTTTGTATTTGATCGCAAAATTTACTTTTTTTCTACTTTATCTTCTTTTTATTCCATTTCCACTTTATCTACAGTCGCAAGATTCCTTCCTATGCTTATCCTAAGTACCGATTCACATAATTTTTCACATTCTCATCCTATTAAGAATGTACTGGTTTTATGTAAAATTTGACTTAGCTGGGTTTCATCAAATCTCAACGTTTTGAGGCCCACTAAGTCAGAAAAAAAACTATTTTTAAGAAGGTTTCTGTCTGTAGTCTGTCTGCAGTCTGTCTGCAGTCTGTATGTACGATAACTTTCGAAAAAATGATCAGATTGGATTGAGCTTTGGCACACTTTTTAAAGACCTACAAGAAAAGGATAAGTACTCTTTAATCAGCTATTTTGGATAAAAATCCAAAAAGTTATAGCATTTTCAAAATTATTGAGACCATTGTTTTAAGAGTTGAAAATTCTATGTACGGCTATTCGTAGTACTTGGAGATTGGAACAATTTATCGTCACGAAAAACGACACAAGCCACGAAAAAAATTAAGACAAAATCTGTTCACCCAAAAAAGGGCTACAAATTTGTTATTAATCATTTATTGATAACACGCATAGTTTTTGTTTAATCGTGAAAAATAAAATTACAAATGAACAACTTAAATTTTTTGATAAAAAAACACAAGGTAGAATCAAATGTTTAATAACAAAATTGTTTTCAAATTAGATCTGAAAACTTGCTTGTAACCTTTTTTTCTCACGAGACTCGTGATGAGAATGTCTTCGTTAAAGTCGAAGGAGCTTTAACGAAAGAAAATGGACAATTATTAAATTTCAGTTTTTGATGTCTTGATCTATAATTTCAAAAGTCCTATGCAGAAATGTGGGTGATGTACAATGATCGAGCGCGAAGCGCGAGATCCAACAGGTGCACTCATTAGGCGCGCTCAAACTTGGGAGCCGCGCGCACAACGCGTGACGAGAGTGTGCTCGGGCAGCGGGCAGATTTTTTCTATGTATATTATGTTACAATTTCTATGTACACGTTGACTTTTAAAAATCACAAAAAGACATCTAACACTTGGTCGTGGGAAAAATATATGACCGGAAAAAAATCGGGAAAAAACCGGGAAATCCCCCGGAAATTTCAAGTTCCTGATCACTAGACACCCTGAAAGTTAATGTGAGGACATAAAAGGTGTGTTGATTCGAGACGAACTGATTGACTTATAATATTGATACATTTTATTGAACAGTAAGGAGGCTATGGTTTTTGTAATAGTTCCGCGAAGATTCAAATTGGATTAATGTAAAATTGCTTTTTTCTTGATAAAAATTAGTAATCAAAATGTATGTCTTATTCATATAAAAAAGTAAAAGTGGAAGTCATTCAGTTTAAAAAGAAAAATTTAATATTTTCATTATTGTTCAGTTTTCTTTATGTTGTTCGGAATTTCACAAATATAATATTATTGTCTACTGACAGAAGGTTTCCATGGACACTTTCCAAAAGTTTTATTACAAAATTCAAATCATTTTTGTTTGAAAATCCAACATCTTGTCTGAAAGTTAATTTTTTAAATTGAAAACTCAACGCTTAACCCAAATTAACTTAGCATATGAAACTAGGAAAGGGATAGGGTGTGTCCGAATTTTCCCCTTTCCTTTTCCAGCTCGATAAATTATCATTTTAAATACAAAATTTGATTTGTCTGATTTGTGATTGTATTTGAAAATTTCTTCAATTTATTTGTAATTTCGTATTTTTTGTAAATTTCTATTCTTAAATTGATCAGAATGAAAACTTTAGTTTTTCTATTATTTAAAAAATCACAAACGCTTTCTCTATGAAGAATCAAATGCATTTGCTAACGGGAAGCAAAGTGCTCGTGAAATGAGCATCATATAAATATAGATACAAATAAAGTGGAAACACTCGAAATCGAATTCACAGCTTGTTTTAGGACTGTTGTAGTCCTCAAACTATGAATGTTGAAAATAATTGAAAATATTGAGCGCTTCGCGTTCTAACGTTGCAAGAAGCGGGCTATTTATATGTCTATTATTACCGCGATTGATTCTAACGTTATTTTAGCACCGTTGTTGCTGTCAAACTATGAGTGTTGGAGAGTTAACGGGATAAGCGTATGTAATGCTGAACAAAATTCATTGAGTGATTTTCATTTGCTCGTTGTTTTTGGCTCCCAGTACTATGCAGATATATCATGCACTGATTTTGAGCGCTTGGCGCCGTATAGCGCTAAAACTGTCAATTTAAAAAAAA